>JAPVLO010000296.1:557500-812500 GCA_027257055.1 Cephalopachus bancanus
TACCCATCCATCCATCATCCACTCATTCATCCATCATCCACCCACCCATCCATCCATCCAACCAACCATCCATCCATCCATCATCTATTCATCCATTCATCTTCCCTCCCTCCCTCCCTTCTTTTCCTCCTTCCTTCCATCCATCTATCCTTCCATCAGCCCTCCCATCCATCCATCCATCATTTTTTTTTTTTTTTTTGAGTTGGAGTCTCACTCTGTCACCCAGACTGGAGTGCAGTGGCATGCTCCTGGCCACCGCAACCTCGAGCTGCTGGGCTCCGGCGATCCTTCTGCCTCAGCCTTCCGAGTAGCCAGAACGACAGGCGTGCTACCACGCCCGGCTCATTTTTTGATTTATTGTAGAGATGAGGTCTCGCCAAGTTGCCCAGGCGGGTCTCTATCCCGTGGGCTCAGGCCATCCACTCACCTCAGCCTCCCAAAGGCGCAGGATCACAGGTTGAGCCACCGAGCCCGGCCCATCCGTCCTTTTAATGACAGAACTATATGGCTAAGAGCGTTGGCCCCTACTTTGAGTAACCCTGTCACGTCCTTTGCAGTATACACTTGGGCCACCTTTGGGCGGTATAGAAGGCCCAAAATCTGTTGTTGATTTTTTTTTTTTTTTTTTGTGGTTTCATTCGTTGGTTGCTAAGGCCAAGGACAGCCCCGCTGCCTCCAGCCCCCCCGGTTTCCCCCTGCCTCCATTTTCTCTGTATGAGGCAAGGATCATCAACCTCACTGCCCTTCAATGGAGTGGTTTGCACTTTGCGATTTAAATCAGGAAATCGAGGAGTCACAAATTGAAACAAAGGGGAAGTGGGGGGCCTGTCCAGTGAATGTCACGATGGTGGTCACACCCTGGTCTCTTATGCTTCATAGCATGCGGCGAGTTTGCTGGAGGCCGGGGTGGAGGGGACGGGGGACTCGGGTCTCACACGCGTCATTCCAAGCGAGCGTGCCAGGGATGCCACGAAGCATGTCGTCTGTCGCCTAGGAGGTTAGGGTTTTCTATCAGAGCGAGCGGCCCGACCTCCAGGACCTGTAAAGTCTCTGATGTGATGCCCTTCCTCTTTTTTATTTTTATTTTTTTGAGTCGGAGTCTCACTCTGTCGCCCAGACTGGAGTGCAGCGGCCGCTCCCGGCCACCGCAGCCTCGACCTGCTGGGCTCCGGCGATCCTTCCGCCTCAGCCTTCCGAGTGGCTGGAACTACAGGCACGCGCGACCATGCGCGGCTGATTTTTTGATTTATTGTAGAGATGAGGTCTCACCAAGTTGCTCAGGCAGGTCTCGAACCTGCAGGCTCAGGCCGTCCACTCACCTCAGCCTCCCAAGGGGCAGGATGACAGCCCGGCTTGCCCTTCCTCTTGAAGTGAGCATGAACACCTGCCTCAATCGTCGGAGACAGTTACGTCTGGAAAAGTGGCTTGGGTCTGGAATGACTACGTTCTCTGTGGAAAAGCCCTGTAAACCCCTCGCGGATGGGAGAACATGGTGGCTCACAGGCCAGGCTGGCGAGAGGCACTGTGTCCTTCCTCCTTGGCTGGTGGCCCCAGGGGCCAAGAATTACCCAGAGGTGGCGAAACCAGGGTGCAAAGCATCGGCGTGTGATTTTCCCCGGCGGACATTTCCCCCACACCTTTTCACCCTGGGATGCCCCCAGCCCATCCCCAACGCCGCCCTCCCCCCAGCTGTGACCCGCCCCGCACCCCTCCCTTCTGGGTAGACGCAGCCCACCTGCCCCACACCTTCAGTGCGGCCTCTCTGGTCCTCCCAGAGGCCTCCCCGGCGTGTTCTCTAATCTCCTTTAAGGCCCCCCGCCGGCTTAGTATTCCTGATTCGTGGCTCAGTCTGTGTGCTGCCGGGATCGCGTTGAAGCTCGTTAGCTTGGCCTTCAGGGTGTCCCTTAATTCTAGCTTCTTCCCTTGCAACTGTGAGACTCTGGGAATGGTTCCCGAGTCCTGGCATGCTCCTCCCTGGGCGTGGGGGTGCTAGTACCTACCTCTCGGGGATGTCATGAGAAGATGATGTGTTCAACGTGCTTCCCAGGCTGACCGGCCGCCGGGGCACGGTAAGTGCTTGGTGTCTGCAGTCGGGACGACTTAATTACCTTCCCTGCAACTGACTATTTCTTCAGTTTATTGTTTCTAAACCGACTTCTCTGGCAGCCGGCTCATCCTCTGCTTTGGTTTGGCTCTGCCTGAGATCCTGGCTTTATTTATTTATTCTTTTTGAGTCAGAGTCTCACTCCATCGCCCAGGTTGGAGTGCTGTGGCATGCTCACGGCCACCCCAGCCTCGACCTGCTGGGCTCTGGCGATTCTTCTGCCTCAACCTTTCAAGCAGCTGGAACTGCAGGCACGCTTCACTGTGCCTGGCTAATTTTTAAATTTTACTGTAGAGATGAGGTCCCACCAAGTTGCCTGGGCTGGTCTCGAACCCGTGGACTCAGACAGTCCTCTCGCCTCAGCCTCCCCAAGTGCTGGGATGACAGGCTGAGCCACCGAGCCCTGCCAAGATCCTGGCTTTTAAAAGAGGAAGATGAACTCGCCTCCAAGGGGCAGGCGTACCTTCCGTGGCACCCGTGGTGTCTCCTGGTTTAGTGTCACCTTGACCATGGCAGTGACAACCACATAGCCTCGTACCCATCACCGGGAGATGCCTGGTGGCCTGCTGCCACACCCTGCAGCTGCTAGGCAGCTCTGCTGTTTGGTAAATGTTCTGACTGGAAAAAAGGAATCCACAGCCATGCAGTCCCTTATTTGGGCTTGGCATTCTCCAGTCTGGCTGTGCCTCTGGGTCAGGGTCACTCCGTCTCCCCGTGCCATTGACATCCCTGGATGGAAGCTCTGTAGGGGACCCATGCCAGTGTCGTGGCGTTTGCTGCCATGAGTACCAGTCTGATGAGGCTTTGTCCATGGCAGGAGGTCTTATTCCAGTTGGACACTTGCATTTGGGCATAACCCGATTGCAGTATGGGCTGACCTTGGCACTGACTATTTTTCAGAGGCGTGCGTGTGTGCAGGTGGCAAAGGCCCCAAGACTCCGAAAGTCACCTCTCCGTGGCTCAGCCAAGCCTGTGTCTGTGAGGGGTCTTCCAGAAAGCTTCCTGAGGAAGCCGACAGTGACTGTGGGGGACGTTTCGAGCATGAAGTACTGTGTGTCCTAACGAATGACGTGCCCAGAAACGTGGATTTCTTCTGGGATTTCCCGAGTTCTTGCTGAATGCGGCTTACAGGCTTTTGCAGAGCCGGGATCTGTATGGCTGCTGGTGTCCGTGTTTCCAGCGCTGCGGCCTGAATAGGAAGGGACCCCTCGGGGCCACGGTCCCCAGTGCTGTTTTCTTCCTGGTTCTTTTGGCGTCTGCCAGCTCCCTGGATGGAAGTCAAGAGTGAGGCGGATTTAAGTCTCATCTGAGGACCATGCTTTACAGACGCAGGGGCAGCCCCCTGGGGTCCCCTCCCACAGTGGGAGCTTTTCTATCCTCTCAATACATCCTGCTTTCTCAAAAAAAAAAAAAAAAAAAAGACAGAAAGAACAGACGTAGCACAGGCAAGGGACCGGAGGACATCTGTGTAATTCTAACCCTGTGCTGTTGATAGATCTTTGCACCCGCTGTAATGATACGTATTTCATGTCGTATAATATTCACCGTTCTCTCAAGTTTTGTCTAAATACTCTCTTAACCTCACTGCAATCTTACAGAATAACCACGGTCATCATGGCCCTTTTGCTGGGCCCAAAACAGACTTGGAGAGCAGTGTAGTTTCTCTCGTGAAATTCTCTTGCCACACTGCTACGAATCGAAACGGTCTCATCCAAGAAGGCCAGACACACCTTCAGCATCGGTTTTGTGACCTGCTGTCGTACGTGGGTCAGCTGTCAACACAGATGTGTCCTGCCATGGGCACGTGGCCTCTGTGGGTTGCAGAGACTTGGCCAAGGTTATACGGTGCTCATCAGGGGAATGTTGTGCTGGTCTGAGAGAGACAGACAGAGAGAGAGAGACACACAGAGAGAGGCAGAGACAGAAGGACACACAGAGGCAGAGAGAGACAGAAAGAGAGACAGATACGGGCCCAGAGAGACACAGAAAGAGACAGAAACACACACAGACAGAAAGAGAAATAGAGACAGAGAGAGGGAGAGACAGAGGCAGACAGAGAGACAAACAGAGACAGAGATAGACAGAAAGACAGATACAACAGAGAGAGAAAAAAACAGAGATTGAGAGTCAGACACAGAGAGACAGAGAGAGAAAGAAACAGACAGACATACACGGAGAACCCAGACAAAGACTCAACAGAGAGAGAGAGAGAGAGACAGAAACAGAGAGATTGAGAGACGACAGAGACACACAGAGAGACAGAGAGAAACACACACACAGACTCAGAGAGAAACACACAAGAGAGACAGAGAGAGAAAGAGACAGACACAGAGACAGAGATGAGGACACAACAGAGAGAGAGAGAAACAGAGGAGAGGGACAGAGATAGACAGACACAGAGAGAGGGATTCAGAGACCACAGAGACACACAGAGACAGAGACAAAGAAAGATAGAGCGACAACAGAGAGAGAGAAACAGAGACAGAGATAGAGAGACACACACAGAGAGAGACTGAGAGATGACAGAGACACACAGACAGAGATAAACACACACAGACTCAGAGAGACACACAGAGAGAAACACACGAGAGAGACAACAGAGAGAGAAAGAAACAGAGATTGAGAGACAGAGACACAGAGATACACAGAGAGACGGAAAGAGAGAGAAAGAGAGAAACAGGCACAGAGTCAGAGACACACCAAGACACAACAGAGAGAGAGAGAAACAGACAGACACAGAGAGTTCGAGAAATAACAGAGACATACACAGAGAGAGAGAGAAACACACACACGCAGACACAGAGAGAAACACAAGAGAGACAGAGAGAGAAAGAGACAGATGAAGACACAACAGAGAGAGAGAAAGAAACAGGAGAGGTAGAGAGACGCACACACAGAGAGAGAAACCGAGGCAGAGAGACGCAGAGAGAAGATTCAGAGGCAGAGAGAGGTGGGGGAGGGGGAGGGGGACGGGGACACTTCCTCTGTGCTGAGACACACCTATGTCTTGACCGCAAGGCCCACCGGGTGCAGAGGGACCTTCCAGCGCCTGACGCCGGCCTGCAGCCCCCCCGGGTCTTGCCTCATCCGGGTAGCCCCATTCCTCGTGATCTCGAGGCTGGTGTCAGCCCAGCCTCCTCCCCCGCGTTAGGCTCTGCGTTTCCCGAACACATCAGCCCCCTCCGTTCCGTCACCCCCAGATCTCACGTGCCTGCACCGCCTGTCCAGAGACAGGCAGGGGAGACGCCAGCCCGATTCGGGCTTGGTGACCTCGGTCCATCCACAGGCAAGTCTCCTGTGTTTTGAGCCCCTGGCTCTGCCTGGGACCCCTGGAGGTTTCGGGAGTGTGTGAACGTCACAGGGTGGCCCCAGGAGATCAACAGCTGGCGAAGTTACCGACACCTGCCTGTCAGCTAGCAGGAGAAGAAGAGAAGTATTCTCAGGCAACATATCAAATACAGCCCTGGTACCACCATCCCTGGAGATAAGAAATGCAGGATGGAGCGGCTGAGACTCTCGGGCGGGAACGGGGCAGGGCCAGCCGGGCACGGGCCTGTGAGCTGTGAGCCATGGGACCAGCACCCCGACTTCCCAGTGTGGGTGCCCAGGGGTCAGCTTCACCTGCAGGAGACCAGAGAGACGTCAGGAGAGACCTGGGCCGGGTGGAATGTATAAGGGGGACCCCAAAAAACCCAGAATGATCTTTTGAGGGTGGGCCCCTTGAAGTCCAGGCTTTGCCTGCTAGGTGAATGTTCTAGAAACCCATCGGCATCCGTGGACCGGCCGGCGTTGCTGGGAGAGGCTGCGTTTGGCTTCAGTGAAATTTTTTGGAGGTTCTTCAACACGTTGGCCCATTTCACGACGGGGGATTTATGAGCGCCCCTGCCCACACCACGCTGAGTGTTCAGCAGTTTTTGACCCAAAAACCTCCTCACCCTTCTTATTCACTCAGTCTCACCCCAAGTGACTTTTTTACTTTTCCCAGGTTGAGAAAAGTCCTCAAAGGCAAACATTTTGCCGTCGTGGACAAAGTACTCAAAGGCATCAATACTGATAAATTCAAAACTGTTTTGAGCAGTGGAAAAAGCATCTCGATAGGCGTATATTGCATAAAATGGAGAGTATTTTGAAGGTCATTGAAGTTTAAACATGCAAGTCTAAATGCACACTTTTTTTTTGAGTTGGAGTCTCACTCTGTTGCCCAGACTGGAGTGCAGTGGCCCCTCCCGGCCACCACAGCCTCGACCTGCTGGGCTCCGGTGATCCTTCCGCCTCAGCCTTCCAAGTAGCTGGAACTACAGGCGTGCACTACCATGCCTGGCTAATTTTTTATTTATCGTAGAGATGAGGTCTCACCAAGTTGCCCTGGTGGTTCTTGAACCTGTGGGCTCAGTCAGTTGACTCGCCTCGGCCTCCCAAAGTGCTGGGATGACAGGCTGAGCCAACGAACCCGGCCAAATACACACTCTCTAAAATAAATACATTTCGGGTTTTTGGGTCCTCCTCTTGTGTGACCCAACTCCAGCCGGCAGACCAGGAGAGGGCAGGCAGGCAGCCCCAGGCCCGGGACGGCAGGGTTAAGTCCCAGCCTGGCGTGTCCAGAGAATTGCCGGTGAGTGGCGTGGCTTTGCTGGAATGTGTGTGTGTGTGTGTGTGTATGTGTATGTATGTGTGTCTGTGTGTGTTTGTGCATATGTGTGGCCTGGGGGTGGGGGTGGAGAGCGGGAGGCGGGGAGAGATGGGGAGAGAGAGTGCACACAACATTTGTCGATTCCGTTCACTGTCTTATGGGGCGTGGTTCACGGTGCCCCGAAAGGATGACAGTCGTAACGTCAAAGATCTCAGATCATCTCAGATCGCCGTAACAGTTGTAACAGTGATGACCTAGTTTGACGTGTTGCCAGAATGACCACGATGGGACACAGAGGGAAAAAAAAAAAAAACAGTGGCACCAAAGCTGAGCTGCCATAAACCTTCCATTTGTTCAAAAAACACCATGTCTGTGACGCGCAGTGACGCAAAGCACAGTAAAAGGAGGGGTGCCTGTCATTTGGTTTTTGCCTGCCCTGAGGTTGGCGGTGGGGGTGGATAGAACGGAGTATCCGTGTCAGCGCAACAGCCAAGACTGGGAGCCACGCCTGCCTGATGTGTGTTTCAGTGGAACCTAGATGTGTGGCCTTGGGGTGGTTGCTTGGATTCTCCGAGACACAGCTTCCTTGTCTGGAAAGTGGGATTATTATTATTATTATTATTATAACAATATAACAATAATCCCTGCTTCTGATGGTGGTGAAGTTGCATACGGTCAGTGTCATTTCTGGTGTATTGAGATTCAATAAATGGTCGCCATCGCCGTCTCGCGGTTCTCTCTACCATTGTTATCATCACCCTCATTTTCTCTTTTTTTTGTTTGGAGTCAGAGTCTTACTCTGTCGCCCAGGCTGGAGTACAGTGGCATGCTCACAGCCACCCCAGCGTCGACCTGCTGGGCTCTGGCGATCCTTCTGCCTCAGCCTTCCAAGTAGCTGGAATGACAGGTGTGCGCTGCCACTCCCGGCTAATTTCTGATTTTTGGTAGAGACGAGGTCTCGCCACGTGGCCCAGGATGGTCTCGAAGGCGCAGCCTCAGGCTGTCTACTCGCCTCAGCCTCCCAGAGTGCGGGGAAGACAGGCTGAGCCGCCGCACCTGGCCACTCACCATCACCTCCATCACCCGAACCCTCGTCATCCCCATCATTGCCACAGCTAGCCGACCTGCCCGCTGGCGAGCCCAGAGGCGACGCTTGTAGACAGAGCAGAGAAAGGTCTTGGAGGTGGAAGTCTGGTGGTTTTCGAGGGACGCCACCACCATTGTCCTCTCCTCCGAGATGCAGAACTCCCGTAGGGCCAAGATGCCATCTCGGTCACCTTCGTGTCTCCCGCCCACTCCTGTCCCGGTGCTGGGATGGGACCCTGGGCCCAGAGGACACAGGAGCAGGAGGGGAAGCGAGGTGTTTCCTTGAGCCATCCTTCAGAGCGGTGGGTGGGGCCGGGACTCCTGGCACCCTTGCCACCCTCCCTGTACCCGTGTGAGTCATCCACTGAGCCTCTCGCCCTCTCAGGAAATCCTAAGGGAGTAACCATCGCACAGGGCTGCAGGGAGGCCGGGACGAGACACAGGACTTCTCCAGGGAGAGGGCACACTCCTCCCTGGGACACCACGGCGGTGACCGTGGGACGGGGAGGGCTCACTCCAGCTAGAAACTGTCTCGGGCACTCCACCTACATTCTTAGAAGGACGAAGTCTTTCCTTCCTTCCACCTGCTGGGCTCGTCCCTGTCTCGCTTTGCCTCCTTCCTCTTTCCATGCTGGCCCTCGGCCTGGGATTCCTGCCCCCAACTCACACGTCCCCTGGGGTTCCTGGACCCGTGTCTGTGGCACCCATGCCCTACCAGGCAGCCTTGCTTGCTGCTTGCAGGGCGCCCGCTTTGGCGTTTTTATTTATTTATTTTTTTGAGTCAGGGTCTCACTCGGTCGCTCAGGCTGGAATGCAGTGGCACGATCAAAGCTTGCTGCGACCTTGACCTCCTCGGCTCAGGCGATCCTGAGGAGCTGGGGCTACAGGTGCACACCACCATGCCTAGCTTATTTTTTTTTTTAACTTTTTTTGTAGAGATGGGGGTCTTGCTATGTTGCCCAGACTGGTTTCGAACTGCTGAGCTCAAGCGATCCTCCCGCCTCGGCCTCCCAAAGTGCTGGGATGACAGGCTTTGGGTCCCCTGCCCGGCCTGTTTTGGCATTTATTTTTACCTTTTCCGTTTGATAGAGCAGTTGAGTGTGTGTCTTTCATCACTACCCATAGAGGCTTAGGGCTGGTTGGATCGTTTTTGCCTTTGTGGCTCTCAAGTCCTCATTCATTCATTCAGCACATATCCATCCCTGCACTCTGCCGGGACTGGGGTTTGCCTGATCGGGCCAGTGGTCAGTGACGGGTGAGGGCGTGGACGCAGGGTCCGTCCACAGCGCCGTCTGACCTCCCGGGCGTTCCTGGAGCACACGGAGGCAGCGCCCACTGCATGTGACGGGGCTGGTGATTATGACGCTGCTTTCGGCTGCCACAATTTAGTGGCAGGTGATTGACACGCTTGGTGGTTCTCGTGGCTGCTATAACCAAACACAGACCAGGCGGCTTAGACGTCAGGCATGGCTGTCCCATTGCTCTGGAGGCCGGAAACCCGAGATGAAGGGGTCACAGGGTTGGTTCCATGGGAATCTGCAGACTGTCCCTTGCTGGAAATCTCTGAGGTTACTTGGCTTCTAGAAGCATCATACCGAGCTCTGTCTCCAGCTTCACGTGGTCTTCTCCCTGCATGCATGTTGGTGTGCCTACGCTTTACATTTTTAGAAGGACAAAGTCTTTTCTTTATTTCTTGAGCTGTCACCCAGGCTGGAGTGCAGTGGCACGCTGCTACGGCCACCGCAGCCTCGACCTGCTGGGCTCTGGTGATCCTTCCACCTCAGCCTTTCAAGTAGCCAGAACTACAGGCGTGCGCTACCACGTCTGGCTAATTTTTTGTTGTATTGTAGAGATGAGGTCTCACCAAGTTGCCTGGGCTGGTCTCACATCCACAGGCTCAGACAATCCTCTCGTCTTGGCCTCCCAAAGTGCTGGGATGCCAGGCTTGAGCCAGACAAACTTTTTTCATTAGCGACCACCTTAATCCAGTGTGACTTCATCCTAGCTTGATCAGAGATCTTATATCAGAGACCCTATTTCTGAGTCAGTTTCATTTAGTGGGTAAAGGGGTTAAGATTTCAACCTCATTTTAGGGGACACCACCCAGCCCAAAGCAATGCGTGTTTACGTATACCCTCTCACCCCGACAGCAGCCCTCCGGGGGAGGTCCTGCCTCTGACTTTCTTTTCTTTTCTTTCTTTTTTTTTTTGGAGTTGGAGTCTCACTCCGTTGCCTAGGCTGGAGTGCAGTGGCATGCTCATGGCCACCCCAGCATCTACCTGCTGGCCTCAGGCGAGCCTTCCGCCTCAGCCTTCCAAGTAGCTGAAACTACAGGCGTGCGCTACCATGCCTGGCTATTTTTTTTATCGTAGAGATGAGGTCTCGCCAAGTTGCCCAGGCTGGTCTTGAACCCACGGGTTCAGGCAATCCACTCACCTTGGCCTCTCAAAGTGCTGGCATGAAAGGCTGAGCCATTGAGCCTGGCCGGCTCTGATATTCATTGAGCAGAGGGACTGTTGGGGTGGTCAGTTTGCCCAGAAATCAAGGTTAACTTGCAACCCAAGCCTTTCTGACCTCCAGGTACCTGTTCCTTCCAGAACTTTCTCAATGGTTGCTCTTGGCGTTTCCTGGAGCAGATGGGTCTTATGTGGGATTGGCCCTGCCCGACTGAGCATTCTTGCCCCTGCCCACTAAAGGACACTGGCCACCATCTTGGTGATCACCTCCAGTGGCACAGACGTCCCCTGGGTGGTGCCACCCCCAGCTCTTGCCCGCTTGCTGAATCTTCTTCATGGGCTGCAGGGAGGGAGGCAGGGCCCTCTGGGGCTGCTGGCGGCTGAGGGAACTTTTTTGGAGAGTCCAACGAAGATTCCTGAGCCAGGAATGGGTGAGGTACGGGTCCCCACCTGGGCGTGACCGATACAGCCAGTATTTTGCATGATGAATGTCCAGAGATGTCTCCCTCCACCACAGCCAGGAGAGAGGGGACGCCACGGGCGGACCCCAGACTTTGAGAATCACTTTGAGTTTGGCCTTGGACATGGGAGAGGGGCAGATCGGAATATTCACGGGCGTGCGGGGCATCAGGTGTCCTGTGTTGGGCAGCCTCTGGTTGCCCACTGAACCGGTGCGCATTGTTGACAGAAGCAGGATCATTTTCCGCAATGACCAGGAGCTTCCCAGGCCGGCTTGGGAAGATGGCTGAGGGTAGGAAGAAAGGCCCTTGGGCTGTCTCGGGTCCAGACCTGCGGCATCCCCAGGCAGGATGTTGGTTTCAGCAGCCTCATTTGGGCCTGAGTGCTTCTCCAGGGATCAAGCGCGCTCTTGAGTCCCTGCTGACAGCTCTGCAGTTGACGATAATTTTAACTCAACACCAATGAGAAGCCGTGGTGAGAAGCGGACCTGTGCCCGGCTTTTGCATTTCCTTGGCTCACAGGAGGGTCACCTAGGAGGGACCTGGGAACTCGGCCAAGTTCTCCTCCTTCTTCACGGTGTGATTGTGTTTTTGGAGTGTTTGTCACTGGTCTGCGGGCGGGGTCGATGCCGTTTAACTTTTCGGAAATGAGCTCCTGTGACAGCTGATTTGATTTTCCAGTGAATCGTTCTTTATAACGGCTTCCCCCTCTCCTTCGGGAGGGCTGATGTCTGTGTTGTCAGAATTTTTCTGTTCAGAGTCCGTGTGGGCTGTGTGAAGACTCGCCCGTCTGCCAGGTTAGGAGACGAGGCCTCCACCCATATCTGAAATTCCCAAGTGCCACCGGGATCACAATCAAGTCACATGGTGAGACACCCTGGCTGCGGTTCTCAGTGTGTGTTCCCCCAGACAGGCAGCAGCAGGGCCATCTTGGAATTTGGCAGTGATGCAGGTTCTCAGGCCCCAGATCTGCAGAATCAGACGCTCTGTTGGATAGGGGCGAGGGAGTCCAGGGTCTCTGTTTTAGTAAGTTTTGGAGTTTGACAGCCAGGCACGGTGGCTCATGCCTGTCATCCCAGCACTTTGGGAGGCAGAGGTGAGAGGATTGCCTGAGTCCACGGGTTCGAGACCAGCCTGGGCCTCTTGGGGAGACCTCACCTCTGCAATAAATAAAAAAATTACCCAGGCATGGTGGCACAGGCCTGTGGTTTCAGCTACTTGGAAGGCTGAGGTGGGAGGATCGACTGAGCCCAGGAGGTTGAGGCTGCAGTGACCGCTGCACTTCAACCTGGGCGACGGAGTGAGACTCCAACTCAAAACATACAAACAAACAAATAAATAAAAATAAGGCCGGGTACAATGGCTCACATCTTTAATCCCAACACTTTGGGAGGCCAAGGTGAGAGAATTGCCTGGGCCCACAGGTTTGAGACCAGCCTGGGCAACTCAGTGAGACCTCATCTCTGCAATAAATCAAAAAATTAGCTGGGCATGGTGGCTTATGCCTGTAGTTCCAACTACTTGGGAAGCTGAGGCGGAAGGATCACCGGAGCCTAGCAGGTTGACGCTGGGGTGGCTGTGAGTGTGCCACTACACTCTGGCCTGGGTGACACAGTGAGACCCCAACTCAAAAAAAAAGTACTGAAGTTTGAGGCATGTGGTGCGAGGGGGAGGAGCCCCGAGGCAGAAGGGCATTATTGATGATGTCATGAGTGGCATGAGGTTAGAGGTACACGTTTGCCTGTTTCCACAGGTCAGCCTTTTACCGATGCTGTCCTGATCATAAAAGGCACGAGCCCCGCGGCGTGCCCAAGAGGGCACCTCCCCTTAGTACCACCTGGCCACCCGGCAGTCAGGGCTGCGGGCACCTTGGCTCGTGTCACTCCACAGCTCAGCCCTCAGTGCTCACCTTCCAGAGAGAAATTCTGGTGTAAACACCTCACGGTCCCATTCAAGCTCGAGTCCCCAGGACCTGTGAGTTTTGGGCATGCAGCTTGGGCTTCTCTTCTGTTTCCCTGAGGGATTTTTTTTCCAGTTGAGGTCTCAGTTCGTCGCCCAGGCTGGAGTGCAGTGGCACGCTCACGGCCACCGCAACTTCGACCTGCTGGGCTCAGGCGATCCTTCCGCCTGAGCCTCCTGAGTAGCTGGAAGCACGGGCGTGTGCCACCACGCCCAGCTCCTTTTATGATTTGTTGCGGAGACGAGGTCTCGCCAAGTTGCCCAGGCTGATCTCGAACCCCTGGACTCAGGCAATCCCCTTGCTGCAGCCTCCCAAAGTGCTGGAATGGCAGGCGTGAGCCGCTGCGCCCGCACCGATGGTTTTTAATTCATATAACATTGAGAGAAATGGGATGAGAGGGAGAGTTAACACACCAGACAAGGGTAAACAGGTGAGTAGGAGGATGTTCCCTGGGTTGGCATGCATGGCATATCAACGTCTCACAAGGGAGAGTCTTTTGAGGCAGAAAGAGCTTCCTGCAGCCAATGCCTGGTGCTTTTTACAAGTGGCAGCCAGACAGTGTCTGTTAGGAGGGTTGTCCCCTGCTAAGGGCTTAGTGGAAGGGTGTCTGCCTGATCATGGCCTTATCTGGGTGGATGCCATCTTGACTGAAGAGATGCAGCGTCTTACCCTTGTCGGCGTGATGCCTTTTAAAATGCCAGATGGGGCCGGGTGCAGTGGCTCACACCTGTCATCCCAGCACTTTGGGAGGCCAAGGTGAGAAGATTACCTGTGCCCAAATGTTTGAGGCCAACCTGGGCAACATGGCGAGACCTTCTCTCCACAATTAAAACAAAAAAAGGCCAAGTGTGGTGGTGGGTATGTGTAGTCCCAGCTACTTGGGAGGCTAAAACAGGAGGATCGCCTGAGACCAGGAGGTCGAGTTTGTGGTGATCCCTGAGCGTGCGCCGCACTCCAGCCTGGGTGACAGAGGGAGCCCGCGACTCAAAACATGAAATGAAATGTGCAAGATGGTGTCTGTTTCCGAGATGGTGCCGCTTATGTCAAGGACGCTGTATACAGATCGACAGAAAGACGCTGCAAGGACTGGAGACTTGAGTCCCCCGCAGAGTCAAGGCCAAAGAGACCAGTGCCTCCGTCCCGGCTTTTGTTCCCCTTTATATTTACCAGATGTCCCTGCCCAAGCCACCAGTCAGCTTGACTTTTCAGCCCCCAGAGCCACGTGATTCGATGCTCAGAAGGACTGTCAGGGAGGGGTGGGGACAGCTTCGAGTTTCTGTCCAGGCGCTCCCCGTGGGCGACTGGCCTGGCGCCCTGCAGCCCTGACTGGCCATTTCTGTTCCTCTCAGTTTCCTGCCTCATGCTCTCCATGGGTGACTTGTGTGTCACTCTGCGCCCCTGACTTGCCTTCCCGAGTCTCTGTCCACACGGTCCCCGTGGGTGACCGGCGTGGCGCCCTGCGTCCTGACCCTGTCTCTTCCTTCCCGGCAGAAATGCCTCCGCTTCAACCCGGACGCCACGGTGTGGGCGGCCAAGCAGCGGATCCTGTGCTCACTCAACCAGAGCCTGAAGGACGTCCTCAACTACGGGCTGTTCCAGCCGGCCAGCAACGGGCGGGACGGCAAGTTCCTGGACGAGGAGCGGCTGCTGCGGGAGTACCCGCAGCCCACGGGCAAGGGCGTGCCCTCCCTGGAGGTAGCTCTCTCCGCTGGCCTCGAGCGTGGGCGTGTCTGGCGTGGGCGTGTCTGGCGGGCCACAGTAGTGATGGGAAAGACCCTGGTTCGGCTTGACCCGGCCCCGTTTGGCCTGGGAGAGTCAGTCTCGTTTGGTTGTGGGTCGCGGAGGGTCTTGGTGCGAACTTGGGTCCCGTTCAAGGCCCTGCCACCAGGACCTGCGTCCAGGGGTGCAAATCGGGGTTCTCGCCTTCCACTCCGGTAGGTTGTATTTATTTTGCGAGTTGGGGTCTCACCCTGCTGCCCAGGCTGGAGTGCAGTGGCACGCTCACTGCTCACCGAAGCCTCAGCCTTCTGGGTTCAGGTGATCCTCCCACCTCAGCCTCCTGAGTAGTGGGGACTACGCCGGGCTTAATGTTTTTTAGGTTTTTTTTTTTTTTTTTTTGAGAAGGCGGGGTTTATTAAGAGGACAGAAAAGCTCCCGCAGCGAGAGGGGACCCAAAGGGGTTGCCTTTTTTTGGGTTTTGTAGGGACGAGGTCTCCCTGTGTTTGAACTCCTAGGCTCATGCAACTACTTCCGTCTCCTGAAGTGCTGGGGTTACAGGCTGTTTTTAAGATTTTCCCTCCTGACCCTGAATGTGTGCTGTCTTTTCCGTCTCTACCTCTCCACCTCTCCAGACCCCAGCTGGGCGTCGAGCATTAGTTCACTTCTGACACCGACTGCCCGAGCATTAGTTCACTTCTGACACCGACTGCCCGAGCATTAGTTCACTTCTGACACCGACTGCCCGAGCATTAGTTCACTTCTGACACCGACTGCCCGAGCATTAGTTCACTTCTGACACCGACTGCCTGAGCATTAGTTCACTTCTGACACCGACTGCCCGAGCATTAATTCACTTCTGACACCGACTGCCTGAGCATTAGTTCACTCCTGACACCGACTGCCCGAGCATTAGTTCACTTCTGACACCGACTGCCCGAGCATTAGTTCACTTCTGACACCGACCGCCCGAGCATTAGTTCACTTCTGACACCCACCGCCCGAGCATTAGTTCACTTCTGACACCGACTGCCCGAGCATTAGTTCACTTCTGACACCGACCGCCCGAGCATTAGTTCACTTCTGACACCGACCGCCCGAGCATTAGTTCACTTCTGACACCGACCGCCCGAGCATTAGTTCACTTCTGACACCGACCGCCCGAGCATTAGTTCACTTCTGACACCACTGCCCGAGCATTAGTTCACTTCTGACACCGACTGCCCGAGCATTAGTTCACTTCTGACACCGACTGCCCGAGCATTAGTTCACTTCTGACACCGACCGCCCGAGCATTAGTTCACTTCTGACACCGACCGCCCGAGCATTAGTTCACTTCTGACACCGACCGCCCGAGCATTAGTTCACTTCTGACACCCGACCGCCCGAGCATTAGTTCACTTCTGACACCGACTGCCCGAGCATTAGTTCACTTCTGACACCGACTGCCCGAGCATTAGTTCACTTCTGACACCGACCGCCCGAGCATTAGTTCACTTCTGACACCACCGCCCGCATAGCACTGCCGGCCCGAGCATTAGTTCACTTCTGACACCGACCGCCCGAGCATTAGTTCACTTCTGACACCGACCGCCGAGCATTAGTTCACTTCTGACCAGCGAGCTGTTCACTCTGCCACGCCCGAGCATTAGTTCACTTCTGACACCCCGCCCGAGCATTAGTTCACTTCTGACACCGACCGCCCGAGCATTAGTTCACTTCTGACACCGACCGCCCGAGCATTAGTTCACTTCTGACACCGACCGCCCGAGCATTAGTTCACTTCTGACACCCCGCCCGAGCATTAGTTCACTTCTGACACCGACCCGAGCATTAGTTCACTTCTGACACCGACCGCCCGAGCATTAGTTCACTTCTGACACCGACGCCCGAGCATTAGTTCACTTCTGACACCGACCGCCCGAGCATTAGTTCACTTCTGACACCGACCGCCGAGCAGCCTTCTCCGGAGCTAGCATTCGACACGCGCCGAGCATTAGTTCACTTCTGACACCGACCGCCCGAGCATTAGTTCACTTCTGACACGACCGCCCGAGCATTAGTTCACTTCTGACACGACGCGAGCATTAGTTCACTTCTGACACCGACCGCCCGAGCATTAGTTCACTTCTGACACCGACCGCCCGAGCATTAGTTCACTTCTGACACCGACCGCCCGAGCATTAGTTCACTTCTGACACCGACCACCCGAGCATTAGTTCACTTCTGACACCGACCGCCCGAGCATTAGTTCACTTCTGACACCCACTGCCCGAGCATTAGTTCACTTCTGACACCGACTGCCCGAGCATTAATTCACTTCTGACACCGACTGCCTGGAGTCAGCCTCTCTCCGGGTCTAAGGGCTCAGCCCCACCAGTCTGCCCTCCCTCCCGACACCTGTGAAAGTGCTGGGCTCCTGGGGTTGCCACGCTCCTGTCCGGTTTGTCTGTGATTCAGGAGGTCCCCCCATGCTCTCCTCAGGTTCTGTCATCGGCTAGAGCAGCTCACAAATCTCTGGAGGCCTCTGCCTCATGTCACCTGTTTAGGGTGAGTGACACAGACGAACTGGAAGGGAAGGAGCATCTGTTCCCGCAGTCAGGAGTGTGCCACCCTCCTGGCACGTGGATGTGCGTCTCTCCAAGCCCCACTGCTGGGAGAATCTTTCTGGAAGTCTCATCACGCAGGCATGGCGGGTGAAATCATCGGCCTCCTGGAGGCCGGGGAGGGAGACTGAAAATTCTCACCCTGGGGCTTTCTAGCCACGGCCCCTGTCCTGAAGTCACCTGGGCGTCCGAAGTCATCTCATGACTCCCCACGAGAGTCGTACCGCTTAGGAGATGCAAGGGTTTTAGGAGCCTTGGCAGGGATTAGGCACAGAGGTCGAATGTTCTGGGTAATAGGTGGCCATGGCCTCTGGCTGTTCTCAGCACCATGTGCTTTCTGCTTCCGGCCCTGGGAGTGTCCTGTGGGTTCTTTAAGCTGCTGCCACCAGCCACACGCTCTTGGGTTCCCTTGTGGGGTAGTCAGTCCCGACGGAGGGCCAGCCTCAGGCATTCCAAGTACAGCATCGCCCGTCCCTCCCTTCCTGAACCCTGACTTGCCGCACCCTGAGTTTACATGGCTGGACGTGGCCATGATCCAAGGCGGGCTCCTGGAATTTCAGACTTCTCATCCAGTTTCACTGCCCTTACAGAAGCGATTAGCTGCTGAGAAGAATCGTGCCGATTTTCTGTCCCTGGGCTGTCACCTCCCACCGCAGAGAAGGCTTTATGTGACATAGAGGCCCACTCCAGGAAGTCAGTGTGAGAACGGAATTAATTTTTGACGCCGGGCTGGAGTCTGGAGTGGAAAAGACAGCACGCATTTGGTAAAACCATCAGGGTCGGGCATGGTGGCCATGCCTGAAATCCCAACACCTGGGAGGCCGTTGCTTTCAGCAACGCACACGTGGTTGCCAAGAAGCTAGAAGCACGGTCATCTCTGCTCCCACCCCACCCATTGCTACCGTTCGTAAGCGACTGTGCCTAGTTTGTCCTGGCCAGTGACAAGAGGCTGCGAGTGTCATTTCGGCTGGTACTTGAACAGTCTAATGGGTTCTGCAGTCTCCTCAGTGACCGGACGCAATGGTGAAGTCCCAGGTGTCAGGGACGCCGATTCAGAAGTCAGATGACACCTCTCCCGCACAGGCTAGGTTTCCACGGTGACTCTGAGACTCGAGTTGTTGGGGTCCCCAGTGTGGACCGTGTGTGGGGCTGGGGGTGGGGGCGTCTCAGTGGAGAAGAAGACGGGATGCTTCGTTGGAAGTCGTGTGATTTCAAGCAGATCACTCGGTGGTCCTCACCTCCATCTGCTTCTCTCTAGAATGGGCATCGAGGGGCAAAACTGGCCATCATCGAGGGCCTCTTAAGTACCAGATGCTGTCCGGGCCCATCCAGCTTGCATAGAAAGTCAGGGTTCTGGTCCCGTGGGGCTCACACTCTGGTGGGAGGGGACGGCCCAGGGCCAGAGACTCCTCACGGTTCATTTCAGAGGCTGATCATTTTCATAAGGACAGGAGCTCCAAGTGCCCCCTTCGGATCTGACCCTAGCACCCGCAGTGGTGCAAACTCCAGCTAGCCTCTCTGAGCCCCAGATTGCCAGCTATAAAACCAGGAACGTTAGCAGTGACTTCCCAGACTGGCCGCGGGGCTCAAAGGAGGTTTTGCCCGGAGCAGGTTGCCTGGCTAGGCCCGGCCATCATTCAGCTCCTTGTCCGTCATCCTGCCAGTGATCCCCGGGAAAGACTGACACGGGCCAGAGATGGACACGTTATCGCACCAAGCTCTTTGCCTCCAATAATTTCAGTAAAATACCGCGGGCTACTTAGGAAGCCTCGGGAAGACAGCAGAAAGGCGATCTGTGGCTCTGAGCGGGTGCCTTTCAGCCACGAGCTGTGTTTAAAACTCTGGAACATTCTCCCCCTGAGTACCTGCTTCCAGCCGGGAGATGTTATGGCCCACACAGATGATCTCAACCCCTGGAAAGGGTCCCCGCAACCCCCCGCCCTGGTTGAATTTCCTGGGACGTTTCAGGTGTGGCCGTGTGATCGTGAGTCTCTGACTGAGACGGGCACCGTTCTCAGCAGCTGCGGGAATCTGGGTCTGAGACGTGACTGGTCCCGGGACACGGACACAAGCCATACAGCTGTCCTGGCTGAATCCAGAATTGGGGTGGGAATCCCATCACGGGCCCTGTCCAAGGAGATGGTGTGTGTCCTTCTGGCAAGCATGCTTTCTTCTGGGAGATGCATCACCTGAGTCTCTCAGAACTTCCTGATCTCACAGCTGGTTTATTTTGGCACTTAAGAAAAGAAAAAGCTTCGGACCTTGCAAAAGAATTTTGTCCTTTGTTGAACTGCCATTTTTTTTGGCATGGGGCCGGGGGTGGAGACTAAGGTTATCTATACTTTGGGAACTTTGAATGGGGTTGGCTTTTGGTTTCAGGGGGAGCTCACCCAGTTGCCCCGCACCTCCGTGCTATCCAGGGACAGTTTGGCTTGGCCCAAACGTGTCACCTTGGAGGGTGACGGTGTTGAGGGAGGCGGGGCAGGGAGGGACACGGTGGCATTTGTCCAGTGCCAGGGCTGGGCCAGGAGGCCCACATCACCCCTCGGTTCACCCTGGGAAGTTGATGTTGTTATCCACGGACAGATCAGGAGACCGAGATGACCAAGTGTCCAGCCCCAACTTGCTGGGCAGGTGAGGGAAGGGGCAGGGACAGAGTCGGAATGGATGTCCCGACTGGACTCAAAGCCTCCGTGTCAAATTCCCTAATAGGACGTGACCGTCCCTATGATTATTCTAGACATGTGCCTATGTGGGACTAAATATTGAATTTTAATCATGTAAATCATTTGGGAAACACCGGTTCTTACTCGGCTGCAAGGCCCACCCACGTTCACGCCGATAATAAATTTTAAAAAACAAAAAAATGAAAACCTTCTGTGTCTCCCAAGCCCTCAGTGTCCCAAACCTTCTTCATCGTCCCCAGCACGGAGGGCTCGGAGCGCGGGGGGAGGCAGGGGGTGTCCGGGGGAAAGTGCTGCAGACCCGCAAAGGCGACCAAGGACAAGGACACGCTGTGTCCCTACACCCGAGGAAGCTGTGCCTCTCAGCGCACACAGTGTGGTTTCCAGTTCCCAGGCTGCTCTGCCGCTTGGGAGAAATGACACAGGCGCGTCGCCGTCCTGGGCAGAGGCCTGGGCGTGCGTGGAGGTGGGATCTCTCACCAGGCTGGGCCTCTACGGCGGGTTTCCGTGAAGGTGGATGGCGTGGGAGACGAGTCTGGTGTTTGAAGCAGCGCCCCAGGGATTGAACACACCATGCCAAGGGCAGATAGATGCTCCCCCCCCGGGAGCCACTGTCACCTGAACCGCCAGGGGAGAGTCCAGCTTTTATCTTCCATCACGGAGCGTGGGGGGCCGGGGCCAGGCCTCTCCCTGGGGAGGTCCTCGGTCTGCCTCCCTCTCTGTTGTTTCTTGTTGTGGGGTTTTCACTCAGCGGCCGCAGAATCTTGGCAAGAGGGATGCTTAGGACATGACAGTTTCTGCGGTGCAGATGTGTGTCGTTAATCTGAGCCTGCGCGAGTCGGCTGGGGGTTCCCCGTCTTCCCCCAAATCACCAAGGAAGAGGCCGGCTTCTTCTCGGAGCAGCGTGTGAAGGGTTCACCTCTCTGTTTTCTCTTTTATTTCTGCTTTTGTACTAGTTTCGATACAAGAAGCGGGTGTATAAGCAGTCGAACCTTGATGAGAAGCAACTGGCCAAGCTCCACACCAAGGTAGGGTGGGGCGGCTGTCATCTGCACTTCTGGGGTTTGACTTAATGTCTTTCCTTCTTTTTAGAGGGTTCCTTTTCGGGGGTGCCAGCTGTGCACCCGGCATAGTGTGTGGCGGGACTGGGATGGATTGGGCACCGGGCCTTCCTGCCCCACGGTGCATGCTGTGAGAACCGCACTGCCACCCGGGAGGCAGCCGGGATTGCTCAGTTGGCCAGTGGGGGCCTGGGCGGGGAGCCCGTCCCACCACTGGCTGCTGCAGAGAGGTGCCCAAAACAAAAAAAACCAAACTAGTGACTAACAAAGATTCTTAAATTTACAAAAGGAAAAATAATAAGGAAACTCTTACTAAAACTTCCTCTGCTTATTTAAAAAAAAAGAACTAAAATCAGTTGAAAGCAATATGGCCGACTGGCATCTACACAGCAAACTTGCTGGTGTCACTGTGTCAATGTCCACTATGTGTTTCCTGCTAACTTCCTGGAAATTTACACCTGTGACCCATGGGGTGGCATGGAGGGAGAACGCCTCCCACACAAGGACCCTGCAGACCCCAATATCCACCCTGAAACCTTTGATGATAAAATCACCACATTAAAGACAACACAGAGGCCAGGCGTGGTGGCTCTACCTGTGATCCCAGCACTTTGGGAGGCCGGGGTGAGAGGATCGCCTGAGCCTGGGGGTTCGAGACCAGCCTGGGCAACTCAGTGAGACCCGTCTCTACAATAAATCAAGAAAAATTAGCCGGGCATGGTGGTGCGTGCCTAGTTCCATCTACTTGGGAGGCTGAGGTGAAAGGATCGCCAGAGCCCGGCAGGTCGAGGCTGCAGTGACTGTGAGCATGCCACTGAACTCCAGCCTGAGTGACAGAGTGAGGTAAAAACTCAAAAAAAAAAGCGAAGGAATAAGCATGGCCATTTGTGGGGGGATCTCGGTCTCTTCCAGCAAAGCACCCTGGGTGACTCACAGGCAAGACGTGTGTTTCTCCCAGTTCTGGAGGCTGGAGGTCTGAGCTCCAGGCACTGGCAGCCGTGGTGTCTGGTCAGTGCCCACCTCCTGGACCACAGTGGGCGCCTTTCTGCTGTGTCCTCCCATGGTAGAGGGGGCGAGGCAGCTCTCCGGGGCCCTTTTACAAGGACACTAATCCCATTCCTGGGCGCTCCACCGTCATGGCCTTGCCACCTGCCAGGATGCCACTCTCATTATTATTATTATTATTATTATTTTTTGAGTTGGGGTCTCAGTCTGTCGCCCAGGCTGGAGTGCGGTGGCACACTCCCGGCCACCGCAGACTTGATCTCCTGGGCTCAGGCGATCCTCCCATCTGAGCCTCCCGAGTAGCTGGGAGGCGTGCGCCACCATGCCCGGCTCCTTTTTCTTGATTTATTGTAGAGAGAGGTCTCACCAAGTTGCCCAGGCTGGTTTCGAACCCCTGGGCTCAGGCAATCCTCTTGCCTCTGCCTCCCAAAGTGCTGGGATGATGGGTGTGAACCACGGCGCCCGGCTTCACTTATGGGGGCCACGGTCTTTAAGTCCAAAACTCAAGGACAGCGGACAGTGAGGGGCTGTGGACACATCCACGCAGGACGGGCTGGCGGTCTTTGCCAAGTGCCGCAGGACTTGGTGCTCAGCCTGGAATTCCAGACTCTCCCCAGGGTGGCAGTGGGCCCCGGCAGGGGAGGCTTCCCCTCTACAGAGGAGACCAGAGCGGACCACGGTGAGGGCCGTTCTCATGGCCTATGGAGATTTTTCATTCATTCATTCATTCACTTGAGAGTTTTGGGGTATGACAACTCTCAGACTGGCTGCAGGGGAAGCTTGGGCTTCCAGGGGGCCCTCTCTGCCCCTGGTGGGGGACTTGGTGTTGTCAGGTGCGCCCCTCCTGGAGACGTTTCTTGTAAAGACATGTCCGCTTTATGGATTTCCTTCTAGACCAATCTGAAGAAATGCATGGACCACACCCAGCACCGCTCAGTGGAGAAGATCGTCAAGATGCTGGACCGAGGCCTGGACCCCAACTTCCACGACCTGGAGACCGGAGGTGGGTGCTTGTGGGAGGCCACCGGCCACGCTTCACGACTGCGTGGGAGACATTTTGTGCTCCGGAGACACGGGACCTTCTACTTGGCTCTGTTTGGTTTTTAAAAGTGCGCTCGTTCCCGGCGGGACATGGTGGCTCACGCCAGTAACCTCAGCACTTTGGGAGGCTAAAGCAGGAGGATCGCTTGAGGCCAGCCTGGGCAACAAAGCAAGAACCCTGTCCTTACAAAAAAAATTTTTTTTAAGTAGGGATCTGGCAGGGTTTGGTGCCTCAGCCTGTCATCCCAGCACTTTGGGAGGCCAAGCGAGAGAATTGCCTGAGCCCACGGGTTCAAGATCAGCCCGGGCAACTTGCTGAGACCTCGTCTCTACAATAAATAAAAAGTTAGCCAGGCACGGTAGCACGCATGCCTGTAGTTCCGGCTACTTGGAAGGCTGAGGCGGGAGGATTACTGGCGCCCAGCAGGTCGAGGCTGCGGTGGCCGGGAGTATGCCACTGCACTCCAGCCTGGGCGACAGACTGAGACTCCGACTCAAAAAAAAAAAAAAAAGAAAAAAAAAGAAAGCCGGGCTCGGTGGCTCAGCCTGTCATCCCGCGCCTTTGGGAGGCTGAGGTGAGTGGATTGCCTGAGCCCGCGGGTTTGAGACCCGCCTGGGCAGCGAGACCTCATCTCTACAATAAATCAAAAAATCAGCCGGGCG
Organism: Cephalopachus bancanus; assembly: GCA_027257055.1. NCBI lineage: Eukaryota > Metazoa > Chordata > Mammalia > Primates > Tarsiidae > Cephalopachus > Cephalopachus bancanus. The sequence continues at coordinate 580,971 of JAPVLO010000296.1, forward strand.
TGGTAGCGCGTGCCTTTAGTTCCGGCTACTCGGAAGGCGGAGGCGGAAGGATCGCCGGAGCCCAGCAGGTCGAGGCTGCGGGGGCCGGGAGCGGCCACTGCACTCCGGTCTGGGCGACAGAGGGAGACTCCGACTCGAAAAAAAGGAAAAAGAAAAAAGCAAGTCTGCTTTAAAAAGTGTAAAAAATTCACTTTTGTTATCCGAGCCCTGTGGGAGGCTGAGACGGGATTGTTAGAGCCCAGGAGTTCAAGCCCAGCCTGGACAACATGGTGAGACCCCGTCTATAAAAAAAACAACAAACTGTGCGTTTTCATTCCCGTGACTTCTCATTCCCGCTTGTGCGGCATCCCAGCCTCCCATGTACTTCCAGGCACACAGTGGACACTCGCGGCATAATTGTTGGGTCAGTGACTGAGTGAATGCCGCATACGTGTTGCGCCACTGCGTGCCAGTCCCGGGAACACAGCCTGCACGTGGACACGCAAGTGTCCGCACTCAGGGAGGATTGTGGTTTCCGTGTCTGCCTGGGCTCAGGCGTCCTCGCAGAGGGACACGTGGGTGCAGGCAGACATCCCCCCGCCGGGGGACCCAAGCCACTCGTGAGTGTGAGCCTTAAGCATTTGCTGGAAAGGCTGGCACTGGCCCACGGCATTCCCAGGAATGCAGGGTTCTCACCTCGGCCCGCGACCCTTTTGGTCTGGAGGGTTCTTTGCCGTGGGGTCGTCCTGCGCACGTGGCGTGTTCTGCAGCCTCTCTGGCCTCTGTCACTCGATGCCAGCAGCCGCCCCCGGCTGGGTCCCCCCGCGAGAACCACGTGCTGCAGCTGGCCGGCAGAGGTCAGGACCCCCGGAAAATTGAGAGCTCCACGCGGTTGAGGGAGTCTCTGTTGCACCTCGGAGCACGCACCCCGGGGGCTGGGTTATTCTAGGCTAGAGACTCGAGGGGCAGGGGCCTCCCTCACTCTCCCCTTGGGTTGTGCCAGCCCCGGCCTGAGTCCTATATGGTTTCGTGCCATAGTCCCACGCAGGTGTCATGCCTCAAATTGACAAAACAACGGTGAACGTACGTGTCATCTGTGGGATATCCCTCCCACCCCGATGCTGGGAAGGTCTCTGTGGGGTGGCCCGGTGGGGGGCTCTCATCGCCCCCTCGTGACTGTCCTTGTCTCTGAGGGTTAGACGCGGGAGGCAGAAGAGCCACGTGTGGGCGTGTTGCTGATGGCGGCTTCCATGCCCGCCCCGTTGGGAGGCGCCATGCATGGGGCGGGCTGGGGGGAATGGGGGTGTACCCTGGGGGGAGGATAGGGGTGAGCAGGCTAGGCCTGGCACTATCACCCTGTGAAGAAGGGAATCCTGGTGTGTCTGTAGGCAGGAATGTGACCAGAGCAGGCCTGTTTTTGTTGTTTTTGAATTTGAGTCTCACTCTGTCGCCTAGGCTAGAGTGCAGTGGCAGGCTGATGGCCATCCCAGCGTTGACCTGCTGGGCTCAGGCGATCCTCCCGCCTTAGCTTCCCAAGTAGCCGGAACTACAGGCACATGCCACCATGCTCAGCCAATTTTTGATTTATTGTAGAGACAAGGTCATGTCAAGTTGCCCGGACTGGTCTCGAACCCCCGGTCTCAGGCAATCCATTTGCCTCGGCCTCCCAAAGTGCTGGGATGATAGGCTTGAGCCACTGCACCGGAATGGAGTCAGGCTTTTTTGTGGTTGTGACGAGTCCTGGGTACGTGCAAGGACTTCCCACATTCGTTAATTGCGTACAGGGCTTCCACCGGGCCTCTTTCTCCCGACAGCGGGCCTGCCCCCCTGGGGGTGGCTGTAGGCCCTTGTCCCGCCTCCATCTGTCCCCACCACCAGCAGTGTCCAGCGTGCTGGCCCCACCCTTGTGCTGCTGTGTCCGGGAATCAGGGCCTGCGTGTGCGTTGGAACATGGGGCGTTCTGCTCTCTGGTTCCTGGATTGTTCATTTAGAAGGATGGTCTCCGCTGCCTCTGGGTTGCTGCGAAGGCCATGGTTTTGTTCCTGTTTATGGCTGTATCATATTCCACTGTGTATATAGACCATGTTTTCTTTACCCCATCCACTTTTGATGGGCACCTGGGTTGGTTCCTTTTATTTTTTATTTCTGTTTTTATTTTTTTATTTATTTTTTGAGTTGGAGTCTCGCTCTCTTGCCCAGACTGGAGTGCAGTGGCACCCTCCTGGCCACTCCAGGAGGCAGACATCACTCCATTGACCTGCTGGGTTCCGGTGATCCTTCCGCCTCAGTCTTCCAAGTAGCTGGAACCACAGGCACACGCTACCATGCCCAGCTAATTTTTGGTTTATTGTAGAGATGAGGTCTCACCAAGTTGCCTGGTCTGGTCTCGAACCCGTGGGCTCAGGCAATCCTCTCACTCGTGCCTCCCAATGTGCTGGGATGATAGGCTGAGCCACCGAGCCCGGCCCATTTTTTAATTTTTTGAGTTAGAGTCTCACTGTGTCACCCTGGCTGGAGTGCAGGGGCACGCTCACAGCCACTGCAGCCTTAACCTCCCAGGCTCAGGCGATCCTTCTGCCTCAGTCTCCCGAGTAGCTGGGACTACAGGCGTGCACCTCCACACCCAGCCACTCTTCTAATTTATTGTAGAGACGAGGTCTTGCCATGTTGCCCAGGCTGGTCTCGAACCCGTGGGCTCAGGCAGTCGTCTCGGCTCCGCCTCCCAAAGCGCTGGGAGGGCTCCCAGAGGCCTGAGTCGCTGCGTCCAGCCTGTTTTTGCTATGGCGGATGGTGTGGAGTTGGGCCTCAACGGAGGTCTGGGTGGTCCCGGGCCGGGGGCATGGAGCAGAGGCTGGGAGGGGGTGGGGCTCATGTCCGGGAACCCATGCGAGGATGGGGCAGGGGCACACAACAGGCGGGGGTGGTGAGGTGTCCCCAGGCCCACGGGGTGTCTGGAGGGGTGGTGGGGCGGCCCGGGGCTTCTTCCTCAGTGACCAGGAGGCCCTCAGGGTGGGGCTGGCGGGGAGGGCTTGTGAGTTCGGCTGAGCTGGGAGGCAGAGAGGGCTGAGCCCGGGCTGGCGAGGGAACAGGCTGGCTGGGGCTCGGGGGACCCTGGCTGTTCGCCCTTCCGTGGCGTGGACGCCTCTCCAGCTGCGTGGATGTGGCGGCTTCTCTTCTGCGTTGCCATCTGCGCTGGCTCCCGCTCTGTGCAGGCAGGAGCCCTTCCCATCTGAAGCATTGACACGTGATTTCTCGGCGCCCGGGCACGGGGGCTCACGCCTGCCAACCAGCGACAGAGCGAGCCCTCATTTCTACAGAGCAAAACAAAAATTAGCCAGGTGTGGTGGCGTGTGCCTGTCATCCCAGCTACTCAGGAGGCTGAGGTGGAAGGATCCCCTGAGGCTGCCGTGGGCTCTGATTGTTGTGAGCGTGCCACTGCATTCCAGCCTGGGCGACAGAGTAAGACCCAACTCAGAAAAAAAAGAATGATAACGGCCAGGTGCAGTAGTTCATGCCTGTAATCCTAACACTTTGGGAGGCTGAGGTGGGAACATTGCTTGAGGTCAGGAGTTCAAGACCAGCCTGGGCAACATAGTGAGACCACGGCGCTTCAAAAAATTCAAAAAATTAGCCAAGTGTGGTGGCGTACACCTGTCATCCCAGCTACTTGGAAGGCTGAGGTGGGAGGATTGCCTGAGCCCAGGAGGTCAAGGTTGCCATGATGTGCCACTGTATTTTGGCCTGGGTGACAGAGTGAGACCCTGACTCAAAAAAATAAAAAGAATGAACACAGAAGCAGGACCCCTGCCCACATTCCCCAGAACCGACTAGAGATGACTTGGGAGCGTGATTCATGGACACCATAGCATGGGATGATCTTCCAGGTTTTCTGGAATATTCCCAGGACTGCAGCCTCTGGGCTAGTGACCGGTGAGAAAGGCCAAATCCCCTGGCGGAACACCAACCCTGCCTGCCATCCGATCCTGTCCAGTGGCGCCTGAAAGCGAGTGCTGGATTGAGGGTGGGCACCCCAGGGTCTCCGGCAGAGGGGGAGGCCCAGGGCCAGGGCCTGGGACGGGGCCCCTGGCAGGTCCAGGACTGAGAGCCATTGCATGACCAGGCGGGCAGGGGCATCTGCCTCTCTGGACTGTGTCCTGCCTCGTCTCATGACACACAGTGATCAAACATGGAGCTTGGCGGTGGTCTTGGTTTTGACAGAAGCCATTGCTTATTTTCAGTTTTGACATTTAAAACCTGGAGTCAGGCTTTTTTGTGGTTGTTAAAAGTCTTGGGTATGTGCAAGAATCTTCCACATTCATGAATTGCGTGTAGGTAAGACTTGGGCTTCCAGCGGGCCTCTCTCCCCCGAGAGTGGACCTGGTCCCCACAGGGGTGGCTGTGTGCCCTTGTCCCGCCTCCATCTGTCCCCCCGCTGGCAGTGTCCACGGTGTTGGCCCCACCGTTGTGCTCCTGTGTCCAGGGATCAGGGCTTGGGTGTGTGTGGCAGCATGGGGTGTTCCGCTGTTTGCTTCTGGATTGTTCATTTAGAAGGATGGTCTCTGCCGCATCCGAGTTGCCGTGAAGGCCATGGTTTTGTTCCTGTTTATGGCTGTATAGTATTCCATTGTGTATATGGACCACGATCGAACCGGCTCTCCCTTCGTGGATGCCAAGTGGTGATTTCCTAAATTAATTTCTCTTCTTGTGGTGGTCAGTATTCCCCTGTCAGGCAGAGCTTTCTTCCTTACTCCAGTGTTTGGAAATCAGCAGACTTTATGTTTTTAGAGCAGATTTTGGTTTCTAGAAAGTTGAACAGAAGTATGGTGAGTTCCTGCAGCGATATATCATTGTCAACGAAAGTCCATGGTGAGGAGGGGACCCCAAAACCCCAGAATGACCTTCTGCAGGGCAGGCCCCTTGTGGTCCAGGCTTCCCCCACCCAGGTGAGCGTTCTAGAAACCCATCGGCGTCTGTGGACCACCTGGCGTTGCTGAGAGGCTGAGTTTGGCTTCAGGGAATTGTTTTTGGAGATTCTTCCAAGGCGTTTGCCCATCGCATGATGGGAGATTGAAGCACGCCCCTGCCCACGTCGCACCGAATATTCAGCAGTTTTTGACCCAAAATGACACGACCCCCATGCCCACCCTCCCTATCTGCCTGATCTCGCCCTGAACGACTTCTTGAGGTTTCCCGGATGAAAAAGTCCCCAGAGAGAAATGTTTTGCTGATGGGGGAGAGGTGGAAAAAAACGGCAGAAGCACTCAAAGACATCCACATGGACAAATTCAAAACCTGTTTCGAGTCATGGAGAAAGCGTCTCAACAGGTGTGTTGCAGCCAACGGAAAGTGCTTTGAAGGTGACGGATGTTTAAACGTGTCACAATAAACGCACAATTTTTTATAGTTGAATCTTGGGTTTTTTGGTCCCCGCCGGTCCATGGGGGTTCGCTCTTGGTGGTGTTCTCAGGTTTCGATACACGTTTAGTGACACGCATCCGCCAAGCCATCAGGGAAGGGAGAGGCAGTGCCTGGTTCCACCTGTCTTTGGGGGTGCACGCTATCACTCCCTGGTCAGGGGTCTCATTCCACACACTGTGTCCAGGTTGGGGTCCCAGGTGACTGGGCGGGCTTGCCCACGGTCCCCTCCCCCCCGACACGTCCCTTTCCTCCTCACTGTCTGTGGCAACCTGACGCTGTCCCCATCTCGTGTTCTAGCCGCTCTGCCCTGAGTCTGGCGACTTTCGTCAACGCTCTCCAGAGATCATTGGCGTCTGGCTGAAGATCAGACTTCCTCACTCCCTGCGCACTCAGCCAAAAGCAGCCTCCTTCCTAAGCTCAGAAAATGCCGTGGGGCTCAGACCGGGGACGGCACATGGGGTCAGGGCAGGGGGGCACGGCCCTCTAGACCGGGGTCATTAACTCCTCGCAGATGGCCTGTCACCCCAGCACTTTGGGAGGCCGAGGCGAGTGGATGGCCTGAGCTCGCGGGTTCGAGACCCGCCCGGGCAACTTGGAGAGACCTCATCTCTACAATAAATCAAAAATTAGCCGACGTGGTTGTGCACGCCTGTAGTTCCGGCTACTTGGAAGGCTGAGGTGGAAGGATCGCCGGAGCCCAGTGGGTCGAGGCTGCGGTGGCTATGAGCGTGCACACACACACACACACACACACACACACACACAGGCACATGCGCGTGCGCGCGCACACACACACACACACACACACACACACACACACAAATTCCTTGCAGAATAGCAGGCCACCACCCACCACCTTTTTTGAGTGTAAATTTTATTACGTATGGTGAACACAGTATCCAAAAGAGAAGACTTGTCCCCTGCGCGTGCCCTTAGTCTATGCCAACACTCACACGTGTGCACTCGGGCTCGGCCAACACCCTTGCACACATCTTAAGCCTCCGCTACTCTAAGTGCGCGTGTGACCATGACCTTGGCTGACACCCACACATGCTCCCTTGGCCTCCACTGACATGCACATGCCATTGGCCTAGGCCAACATCCACACGTGTGTGTGACCTCATCCTACATATATATATATATTTTTTTGTTTGTTTGTTTGTTTGTTTTTTGAGTTGGAGTCTCACTCCTTCGCCCAGGCTGGAGTGCAGTGGCACGCTCCTGGCCACCACAGCCCCGACCTGCTGGGCTCCAGTGTTCCTCCCGCCTCAGCCTTCCAAGTGGCCGGAACAACAGGCACGCGCTACAACGCCCGGCTAATCTTTGATTTATTGTAGAGACAAGATCTCACCAAGTTGCCTGGGCTGGTCACAAACTTGCGGGCTCAGGCCACGCACTCGCCTCGGCCTCCCACAGTGTTGGAATGACAGGCTGAGCCACCGAGCCCGGTCCGACCTACGTGTTTCTGAGCCCCGAGGAGGACGCAACACTGAGGACTCGAGCGAAACTCGCCCGGGTGCTTTTATTTCGCCCTTTTATTTCCAAACTCGAACGGAGCCCCTGGCAGGCCTGGCTAATAAAACCAGAAATGCCTTTTGACGCTTGAAACATCTTGATGAGAAAAAAAACAGCGAATGTCCCTTTACTGAGCTGGGTCTGGCCGCACACCCGCGACGAGTCTGGACTTCGCCTGTGAGGTCAATGACCAAGTCGGTTTCCTGGGTGGGAGGTGCTCATCTCTTATGGGGGTTGGGTGAGGGGGCTTTGCTAGCTAAGCTGTTTTCCACCCAGTTCTGTCCTTGTGTTCCTGTCGAGCTGGTGTCCGGGGCGCCCCTCCTGGCTCCCACATGGCCCAATTAGGCAGTTTCCAGGACGTTCTGGGTTCCTGCACACGGACCCCCACGGAGCCTTGTCTTGAAGACGGAAAGGGTTTGTTGGATGCGGACGATGACAGACGTCCACAGTGGCCTCCAGATGAATCACCTGAATGTCATTCCCCAGAAATATCAGCACCTGGGACCGCAGGGCAATCCGTGAGAACACGGCTCTGGGACCTCGTTAACCTCCACCGGCGGCCTTGGTTAGAGGCCCACAAATTCCCCAATGCAAATGAAGGCGGCTCAGCGCCTTGGGAGTTCTTTGTAACCTGAGACTAGAACGGGGTGCCTCTGTTTTGTCTGTACAGTTCCTAATAAAAAGAGACCCGATTAAAGTGCGAACTCAAAGGCAGTATTCAATTATCCCCGGGTTTTCCTTATTTACAAGAAGAATGTTCCAGAAGGGCATCTTGGCGGCTGGCAAATTTACATGAGATGGACCAGGTCCGTGCATTCAATAAGTGGAATGAGGTGGAAGGGAGGGGGCCGGGGCAGGGGTGACGCAGAGGCGGGACCTGCGGCTCAAGCGGTCCAAGCCAGCTGTGGGTTTATGGTAGAGTCAAGCAGGACATACACGGAGTCGCCGTGCACCGTGTCACCCTGAGTTTTAACAGCCCGCACTGGTGCGATGCATTTGTTACAACTAACGTCCACCGTTCACTAGAGGGCCTGCCGCTTGTGCAGTTTGTGGGTCTGGACAAATGCGAACTGTCCTGTGTCTGCCACTGCAGTGTCAGTCAGAGGAGCGTCACTGCCCTAAGAATCCCCTGTGCTCCCCACCAAGTCCTCCCTTGCCCCTCCTCCTTGTGGCACCTTCTGGTCTTTCTGCCTTCTCCACCGCTGTGCTTTTTCTGGAACATCCTAGGACTGGACTCCTGCCGCGTGCAGCCTCTGTCGATTCGCATCTCTCATCTGAGAACACACACTTAAGTTTCGTTCATGTCTTTTCATAACTTGTTGCTTTTCGGCGCTGAGTGATATTCCATTGTCCGAACATAGCATGGCTGGCGAGTCCCCTCACCTCCTGAGAGGCATCTTGGTTGTTTGCAGAGTTAGGCGAGGACGCTTGAAGTTGCTTTCAACAGTACCGTTTAGATTTCTGTGCGGACACAACTTCTTAGCTCGTGAGGGCGAACCCCCGGGCGCTCACGGGCTGGATGGGACGATCTAAGCGAGTTGAGCCCTGTAGGATGTGGCCCCTCTGTCTTTTCCAGTGCCATCTTGGGTTCCTGCAGCCCTTGGCGTGGTCATTGTTTGGGGTTTTAATCATCCCAACGGTTTTGCGGCGATGTCTCATTATTGTTCTAATATGCAGTTCCCTGATGACATCTGGTGTGGAGAGATGCTTCTTGTATTTTTTGCGGTCCGTGTGTCTTTTCGCGAGGCATCTGTTTAGATCTTTGTCCTACTCTTTCCTTTTTTCTTTGAGTTGGAGTCTCACGCCATCGCCCAGGCTGGAGTGCCATGGCACACTCACGGCCACCCCAGCCTTGACCTGCTGGGCTCCAGCGATCCTTTCCTCTCTGCCTTCCAAGTAGCCAGAACTACAGACGTACTACCCCCGGCTAATCATTTTTTAAAAATTTATTGTAGAGACGAAGTCTCGCCAAATTGCCCGGGCTGGTCTCGAACCCATGGGCTCAGACAATCTACCCGCTTTGTCCTCCTAAAGTGCTGGAATGACAGGCTGAGCCACCGAGCCCGGCCTCTGCCCACTTTTTAACTGGGCCATTTGTTTTCTTGTTGTTGAGTTTTAAGAGTTCTCTGCTTATTGTGGATACAAGTACTTGCAAACAAGCCTTGCTGGGCTCAAGCAAACCTTCTGCCTTAGCCTCCCAAGTAGTTGGGACCACAGGCACATACCACCACACCCAGCTATTTTTTTTTTCATAGAGACAAGCTCTCGCTATGTTGCCCAGGCTGGTCTCGAACACCTGGGCTCAAGCAATATTTTTACCTCAGCCTCCCAAATTGTTGGGATTACAGGCATGCACCACCATGACTGTTTTCTCCTAATCTGTAAGCCCCAGTGTTTTTTTGTTTTGTTTTGTTTTGTTTTTGGAGTTGGAGTCTCACTCTGTCAGCCTCGACCTGCTGGGTTCCGGCGATCCTTCCGCCTCAGCCTTCCAAGTAGCTGGAACTACAGATGTGCACTACCACGCCCAGTTAATTTTTTGATTTATTGTAGAGATGAGGTCTCACCAAGTTGCCCAGGCAGGTCTCGAACCCGCAGGCTCAGGCAATCCACTCACCTCAGCCTCCCAAGGCACGGGATTACAGGCTGAGCCACCGAGCCCGGCTAGCCCCAGTGTTTTTACATTAAACCCATTACTCCCAAAGTAAGAGCCATGAGATCTTTTTTTCTTCTAAGCTTTGAATCCGAGTCTCACTCTGCTGCCCAGGTTGGAGTAGAGTGGCATGCTCACTTGACATGCCATGACCTGCTGGGCTCAGGCGATCCTCCCGCCTCAGCCTCCCGAGTTGCTGGAACCACAGGCATGCGCCAACACACCTGGCTCGTTTTTGGATTTCTTTGTAGCAACGAGGTCTCACCAGGCTGGCCTCGAACCCTTGGGCTCAGGCAGACCTCTCACCTCTGCTTCCCAAAGTGCTGGCATAACAGGCGTAAGCCACCGTGCCCAGCCATGAGATCGTTCTTAAAATAAACATCCCATTTCAGAACCGTTGTGGATTCATGGAATAATTCCAACAATCATACTGAGGGTTCCCCTGTGCCCAGTTTTTCCCATCATCAGTGCCTGACATTTGCACGATCTATTGGTCACAGCTAGTGAACCAGCATTGGCACTTGAATATTCATCCAATCCACACTTGTTCCGGCTTTCCTCAGTTTCCCCGACTGTTCTTTTTCTGTGCTGGCGCCATCCAGGATCCCAGGTGACCCCAAGCCACCTGTCTCCCCTGGCTCCCTGGGCTGGGAGAGTTTCTCAGGTGCTCCTGGTTTCCGACGACCTGGACCGCTGGGAGGGGACGGGTTAGGGATCTTCCGTCTGTGGTTTTCTCCGTGATTGGACTGGGGTCGTGAGTCTGGGGAGGAAGACCACCGAGGGACCATGCCCTCTCGTCACGTCGCATCAAGGGCACACATGTCAGTGTGACTCAGGTCTGCGGAGGCCCCCGTGGTCCCCCGACTGAGGCCAGGTGCATCAGGATGGATTCTCCTCTGCAGACTTGTCATCTTCCCCTCGACACCCCACCCTCTGGATGGGTCGCCCCATGGAGCCCACCACTGAGGGCTGGGGAGCCACGCCTCCCCCCTGGGCCTCAAAATCCTGCCTCAGCCTCCCAAGTAGCTGGGACTACAGGCATGCACCACCATGCCCAGCTAATATATATATTTTTTTATAGAGATGGGAGGGTCTCACTATAATGCACATGCTGATCTCGAACTCCTGGGCTCAAACCTTGGCCTCCCAAAGTGCTGGGATTATGGACACGCACCACCATGACTGGCTGATTTTTTTTTTTTTAAGAAATGGGGTCTTGCTATGCTGCCCAGGTTGTTGTCAAGCTCATGGGCTCAAATGATCCTGGTGGCTGCAGTAGCTGTGTTAAGTGTGTGGAGCTTGTCAGCCTGGGAGATCTGTCTCCTCCATCCCCACACACATTTGTTGATTGAATTTCTGGCGTCTCAGTGTGGACTCACGGCTTTCTACCTTAGTCAAGATGTCCTCACCGCAGGATTCTGTGACCTCAGAGAGAAAGGGATCCAGGAGGCCTCTTGGAGTCGTGGCACGCAAAGCCATCCTGTGGAACCTCTGCCTCTGCCTCTGTGGTGACCCTGCGTGTCACTTTTCCCAGGGGCAGCCTGAGCCTCCAGTGGCGGGGCTGTCGCCCCCGGGGTCCATTCTTACAACTCTGTTGTGGACGCTGGGTGGGCCCGGGCGAGCGGGATGACGCGGTGGCTTTCCCAGATGTGCAATCTAAAACATGTGTGTTTGGGTCCCTCAGAGACGCCCCTGACCTTGGCTGCGCAGCTGGACGACTCCGCGGAGGTCATCAAAGTGCTCAGAAACGGCGGGGCACACCTGGATTTCCGTGCCAAGGACGGCATGACCGCCCTGCACAAGGCCGCCCGGACGAGGAACCAGGTGGCCCTGAAGGTAAATCCCGGCCCGTCTTACGGAGGCCACCCCCACCCCCGTGGGATCCTGTCCCCCCACAGTGCTGCCCGAGGGGACCGGGCACTGCATGCGGATGGAGCTTGGGAGTGCAACTGGCCTTCAGGTCCCCCTGGCCTCTGTCGTTGGTGCATTGCTCTTAAAATGCACTGCTCACAAAAAGGGTCTTTCCCCTTCTGTTTCAAAGGGCTTGTATTTTCTTTTTTGAGTTGGGGTCTCACTCTGTTGCCCAGGCTGGAGGGCAGTGGCGTGATCACGGCTCACTACCGCCTCTACTTCCTGGCCTCAGGTGATCCTCCCACCTCAGCCTCCCACGTAGCTGGGGCTACAGGTGCATGCTAGTATCCCTGGCTAATTCTTTTTTTTTTTTTGGAGTTGGAGTCTCACTCTGTCGCTCAGGCTGGAGGGCAGTGGCATGCTCCCGGCCACTGCAGCCTTGACCTACTGGGCTTGGGGGATCCTTCCGCCTCAGCCTTCCAAGTAGTCGGGACTACAGGCACACGCTACCATGCCCGGCTAATTTTTTATTTATTGTAGAGATATGGTCTTCCAAGTTGCCTGGGCGGGTCTCGAACCCGTGGGCTCAGGCATTCCTCTCGCCTCAGCCTCCCAAAGTGCTGGGATGACAGGCTGAGCCACCGAGCCCGGCCCCTGGCTAAGTTTTTGATATATTTTTTTTTTCGTAGAGATGAGACTCACTTTATTGCCCAGGCTGATCTAGAACTTCAGGGCTCAAGCCGTTCTCCTGCCTGAGCCTGCCAAAGTGCTGGAATGACAGGGGTGAGCCACTGCGCCCGGCTAATATCTTCATTTTTTTTGGTAGCGACAAGATCTTGCTATATGGCTCAGGCTGGTCTCGAACTCCTGGGCACAAGCGATCCTCCCAAAGTGTTGGGATGACAGGGGTGAGCCGCTGCACCTGGTCAGAGGGCTTGTATTTTCAACCTGTAAGGCCTGAGCTGAGACTCTGAGTTTTCGGGAACCAGGCTCCTTTCCTCCTGTGCCATCTTCGTGCCTGCCTCTCCTGTCCAACGCGGTGGTCCTGCAGCCCCGGAAAGAATGGCGGACGCCCCACGCCGTTCTCATCAGAGACCCTGAGGGACGGGAGAGGGACATCCCGTGGCAGGCTGACCCACGAGACGAGGGCTTCTCCCTAGCGTCTCGGCCCTCTGGCTTCATTCCAGCTGTACCCCTTCTGTCCTCTGAAGCCAAGCTCTGCACCCCCAGAACGCACATCGAGAGGGTTCTGTAGGTTCAGTCGTGCAAATTTCCCTCCTGCTAATGTCGCCTTCACTTTACTGCTGTCCGGACGACACGACTGGGACCAAGGAGACTGTCCCAGCGCCCGAGGTCCACGCCTGCAGAGCGTGCCCCGTTTCCCAGATGTCAGCCTGTCCTGCGTGCCTGGCCACCATTTGCTTATTTCAGGGCTACCGATAGTGAAGGTCTCCTTGATTTGAGGGACCCGGGAGCAGCCCGGGCACTCGGGCGTGGGTCAGCTGTGGCCTGGGGCAAGGTCCCCTCCCACCTCTTTCTGGATGGTCTCCCTCCGAGCCGAAGGGGTCATGGGACCCGGGACAGCCTTTGATTTTTTTTTCACCCCCTCAGACGCTTTTGGAGCTCGGAGCCTCCCCGGATTACAAGGACAGCTACGGCCTCACGCCCCTGTACCACACGGCCATCGTGGGCGGGGACCCCTACTGCTGCGAGCTGCTCCTGCACGAACATGCCTCCGTGTGCTGCCAGGACGAGAACGGCTGGCATGAGATCCACCAGGTACCTGCCGAGCTCAGGCGCCAGCCTCCGCCCTCAGCCTTCCATCCTGAACCAGGGCAGGGCTGCCCCGGGCTGGATCCGCCTTGGGGTGTTTTGTCTGGCCCATCCCGAGTGCCCAAGAAAAGGGAATGGAAAGTTCACTGACAAGGTGACCATCAGCGCGTGACACCCACATGCTCACATGGCAAGACACATCCCCGACTCCGGGGGATCTGGAATGTGGGCCAGGCTGCGGTGGGGGGGCGTCCCTGAGGACACACTGCCTCTCTCCAACGGGTCCTCGAGGGCACCCAGGGTGCAGGCCGGGAGGAGGAGTCTCTGGGCAGGGGCATGGAGAGGGGGCTGGGAGAGCAGGTGGGACTGTCCATCTGGGGTCCAGGGAGGGGCAGGGACAGAAGGGAGGGGCCAGACCAGGAAAGGGTGGGGCAGATCAGAAAGGGGCGGGGCCAGAACAGGAAAGGGCAGGACAGGTCAGAAAGGGCCGTGGCCAGAGCAGGACTGTCAGGGCAGGTAAGAAAGGGGGGGGCCAGACCGTGAAAGGCGGGGCAGATCAGAAAGTGCTGGGGCCAGAGCAGGAAAGGGCAGGGCAGGCAAGAAAGGGGCGGGATCAGACCTAAAAGGGCGGGGCAGTCAGGAAGGGGCGGGGCCAGACCCGGAAAGGGTGGGGCAGATCAGAAAGGGGTGGGGCAGGCAAGAAAGGGGAGGAGCCAGACCAGGAAAGGGCAGGGCAGGCAGAAAGGGGAGGGGCCAGGCCTGGAAAGGGCGGGGCAGGCAAGAAAGGGGAGGGGCCAGACCCGGAAAGGGTGGGGCAGATCAGAAAGGGGCGGGGTAGGCAAGAAAGGGGAGGAGCCAGACCAGGAAAGGGTGGGGCAGATCAGAAAGGGGTGGGGCCTGATGAGAAAAGGGCGGGGCAGGTAGGAAAGGGGAGGAGCTAGACCAGAAAAGGGTGGGGCGGGTAAGAGAGGGGAAGGACCGACCAGGAAAGGGCAGGGCAGTCAGAAAGGGGGGGGCAGACCCGGGAAGGGTGGGACAGATCAGAAAGGGGCGGGGTAGGCAAGAAAGGGGAGGGGCCAGACCCGGAAAGGGTGGGGCAGATCAGAAAGAGGTGGGGCCCGACGAGAAAAGGGCGGGGCAGGTAAGAAAGGGGAGGAGCTAGACCGAAAAGGGTGGGGCAGGTAACAGAGGGGAAGGACCGGACCAGGAAAGGGCAGGGCAGTCAGAAAGGGGTGGGGCCAGACCCGGAAAGGGTAGGGCAGATCAGAAAGGGGAGGGGTCAGACGTGGAAAAGGCAGGGCAGGCCAGAAAGGGGAGGGACAGCATCGGAAGGGGAGGGGCCAAAGCAGGATGGGAGGAGCAAGGACAGGCTGGAGAAGACTCAGAACGATGGGGTGGGACCAGGCAGGAAGGAAAAGTGTCAGAGCTGGTAAAGGAGGCCCCGGGGAGGCCCGTGAGAGAGTCCCGAGCAGGAAAGGAGGCCACGGGGAGGTTCTTGAGCAGGAAGGGGAGGCCGAGGGCCGAGGACGCCGAGTCTTTCTCTGCCGGACCTGTGCCCCGGGCCCGCCGCTGCCTCTCAGGCCGCCTGCTTCCCTCTGCCTTGCTTGCGTCACCCGCTGTCCCGTCCTGGGGGCCATCCACCCTGCCCACTGCAGCCCGAGCCCTCAGGGGTGGTGGGGGCGCCCGCGGCCCCTCCCTCCCCTGGCCTTTCTCGAGCAGCATCGTGGTGGTCGGTTCTGGCTCGACGTTTTGCCTTGGCTTGGAGACCCGGCCCCTCCCACCGCACGTGGGGTCCATGCACCTGCTGGGGCTGCCCGGCCCGTGTGGGCTCTGCCCCCTGCCCGGGTCACGTGGGCTGTGCCACCTGCTTGGTGGCCCGGGCCACATGGAGCGGGGCCTTCAGGGAGGCTCAGCCCCCACCGTCCCCTCACACCTGCCCCTCGTGCCTCCGAGAGCTGCTGGACTTCTTGTGTTTCTCCTGGGATCGGAAAGCTTGCCCTGGGCCGGCCGGCTTGACGCCCCAGCCTAGCGGGGCAGTGGCAGCCGGTGTCTGGCTAAAGAGCCCCCCTGGCTGCCACGGTGTGTTTGAAGGGGCCCACCTTGAGAGCAGCCGGCTTGGTTAGCAGATGCCTCTCCGCAGTGGGGGTGGGCCTCGTACCATCAGGCGAAGGCGCAGGAGAGACAGAGTCCCGAGGTGGGCCTCAGACCCAAGCCGTGGCCTCCGGTCTTCTGCGCCTCCCTCGGGCCCTGCAGACTCCAGACCTCGGCCTCTGTCCCCGGAGGCCTCCGTCACTCCATCACGTGCCGACTCTGGGAAGCACTTTTAGTTTTAAACGTCAGCGTAGAGTTTCTGAGCGTTCTCTGCTTGTATGTGTCACACTCCCACGCCTGCCCGTGGGGGCTGTTTCTCCGGGGAGCCCTGGCCAAGGCACCCCTGGACGTGGCGGCGGCCGTGGGAGTCCCTGCGGCCCCGGGGAGTTCATGGGTTTGGCTGGGCCGTCCCGCTCCGTCCCCATCCCGCCCCGTGTGTCTGCTCAGAACCTCCCCCGGCTTTCCTGGAGCTCAGTCTCCCGCCCCCCCACTACTCCCCCCAATCCAGACAAGCGCCTCCCGGTACCCGCTTTGCTCCTCTCGGGCTGCTCTGGTCACGGCGACCAGGGTGACTGTGTACATGGCCGGGAGCCCAGGCCGTCACTGCCCCCTGTCACCCCAGCTTCTGGCCCCCATGGGTGCCGACTTCCGGCTCCGAGGTCCCTTGCTGGAGTTCAGAGCCCCACGGCCCCCAGGCCACCCAGCCCCCTGGGTCCACAGCATCTGGACCCGGGAGGCAGGAGCCTGGGGTCGCCATGGCCAGTCTGGAGCGGGACGAGGAAGCCCAGCCGGGTGCGCGCTGCCCTCTGGTGGCCGTCCCTTATTCCGACGAGGCTGGGCAAGCGTTTTTTCTTCCCGTGTCCACGCGAAACTGCCTTCCCTGCCCCCGCGTCTTTCTCCATCCGCGGGGCCACCGTGGCCGTCAGATTCGGCGCAGGTGTTCGGTGTGGGCCTGGCGGGAGCAGCCGTTGGTGCCATCCGCCTCCCAGACCGTCCCCGCCGGGCTCTGTCCTGACCCGCTGTGTTCACACCACTGTTTTATCTCCTCAGAGCAACCCTGGCGGGCCACTTCTTACTCAGGTCACTCAAATGAGTGACCAGGCCCAGAGAGGGCAACCGACTTGTCCCTGGCCGCTCAGCGAGCATCTGGCGGATGAAGCCAGTTCTTCCTCCTGTGCCTGGTCTTCCATGCAGCTTGTGGGCTCCCAGGCTGGCCCCACCCCTGATGGGATGGAGCATTCAGGGCGGGCAGGTCTTGCGTGGACCCGGGTGAGCTGGGTCAGGCTCTGGCCTGTTGGGAGAAGCACCTCAGAGCTCCCAGGCCTGTGGGTTCTGCGTCTGAAGGCCGTCCTCCCTCCTAGACCCCAGGAGCGCAGGTGGCTTCGTCCCAGCGGGCTGGCGTGGGACCCCGGGCGGCCTCTGCCAGCCCTGCTGGTGGGTGCTGTGGGCACTCCCAGGGCTCTCCAAGCCACCCCCTTCCCGTGGCATCTGAGGCCAGAGCTTACAGCACCGGGAACAGCAAGCCCAAGCCTCAGGAAGAGCCCGTGTTAGCTCAGGTGTCTGCAAGCTGTCTTGGGGTGGACACTCACTTCAGCCCAGTTTTCTTCTGACTACGAGAAAAAGCACCCGCTCATGATGGCAGTCTTGGAAAATCCAAAGAAGCGAGTAAAGAAACACCCAGTGCACGCCCTCAGCCACCGAGCACGCGGTCAGATTCCAGGGGGTTCATTCTGTGTTTTCGATGTCTAAATACTTTCCCATCCACGCAGTACGCCGGCTCCGATCTGTGGGACGATGACCTCCGGGGGATGCCGCTCGGCCAAGGAACGGGGACCCTGTGGCTGCAGGGGCAGGAGCTATGGGGCACGGTGCGGCCCACCCCCCGGCTCCAGAGTCAGCCGTTGTCTGGGTGGCTGGGTGCGGGGCTTCCCCTCCTGCCTCGGCCTCTCCCCGCCATAGGCCGGCGGGGAGACTCAGCTGGCATTTGCAAACCGCGGAGGGCAGGGCCACGGAGCAGCCGTGGTTCAGACCGGGCGAGGGCTGTTTGTGAGCGTCGGACAAGATGTCCCTCTGCTGGTGGCCGCCTCCGTCCCGCCCGCGCGTGCTGACACGACGTGATTTCTGTCCTGGTGGGCTGCGGGGTGCCCCCTTCACATTAAAAGCACACGCTATGGGGGCGTGAGTGTGGTTCACACTGGGACAGTCTTGTCTGGGGCACAGAGCCCACCGGAAGCCGGTCTCCCCGCGGAGACATCAGCCTGCCGAGCTGTCGCCGGTGTCCAGCAGGTGGCAGCGGAGGTCCTGAAGGAAGATGTCCCCGCGCCTCCCTTACACCGGGGGGTGTGGCTGCCGGGGAGGGGGGACGCTAGGCCTGCCCAAAAGCTCGTGGGAGCCTGGTCCAGACCCCACTCGGGACGCTCAGAGCCCCCTCACCCCACGCATTTTCTTTTTTCTTCTTCTTTTGTTTGAGTCGGGAGTTTTACTCTGTCGCCCAGGCTAGAGTGCAGCGGCACGATCCCAGCTCACTGCAGCCTCGACCTCCCAGGCTCAGGCGATCCTCCTGCCTCAGCCTCCCGAGTTGCTGGGACTACAGGCATGCGCCACCACGCCCAACTAATTTTGATTTATTGCAGAGACAAAGTCTCGCCGAGTAGCTCAGGCTGGTCTCGAACCCCTGGACTCAGGCAGTCCTCTCGCCTCCGCCTCCCAGAGTGTGGGATGACAGGCATGAGCCACTGTACCCGGCCTCACCCCATGCATTTTCCAGGGAGTCCCTGGGAGGGGGGTTGCCGCACGTGGGTTTGTAGAGGGCCGTGTGTGTCTCGCCCCGAGTTACCCTCCAGCCTTCTGTCGGCCTCGTAAGCCAGAGACCTGATGTCCGTTCCAGCAATGCCCGAGGCCCGGCTGCCTCCCCTGGGGAGGTCGCATGTCTGACTGTAACACCCAGGGAGCCCGCGGTGTCCTTGTACCAGCAAGCGCTGCTGTCTTTTTTTTTTTTTTTTTTGAGATGGAGTCTCACTCCGTCACCCAGACTGGAGTGCAGTGGCCGCTTCCGGCCACTGCAGCCTCGACCCGCTGGGCTCTGGCGATCCTTCCGCCTCAGCCTTCCCAGTAGCCGGAATTACCACGCCGGGCTGATTTTTGGTTTATTGTAGAGATGAGGTCTCGCCAAGTCGCCCGGGCGGGTCTCGAACCCGCGGGCTCAAGCCATCCACTCATCTCAGCCTCCCGCAGGTGCTGTCTTTCTAAATGTGTCGATGACCGTTTCTGCTCCAAGTTCAGGGGCCACTGCTGCATCCTGCCCGCTGTCCCCGTCGGGTCCCTTAGAGCAGAAGCGTCCGATCGGGGCCCCTGCACTGAACTCTGCGATCTAGGGAGCTCCCTGGTTCTTGCGAGTGAGGCGCTTTTAACGATGCTGGGAGAGTCATGTCGCTGACTGTCCCTCTCTTTGGGCTCGCTCAATCTTGTCCGCAAAGAGATCTGGGCGTGCGTCTGGCAGGAATGTCTCAAAGGATGCGGTGCCCGGTCACTGCGGCCTCTTGGGCACACGGTGGCCCCACGCCCGTCTCTCGTGTTGGCTCTGGGTGGGATCGGCTTCGCCAGCATTACAAGGGGAGACCCCCCCCAAAAATCCTGGAATTCTCTTCCAGAGAGTGAGCCCCTTGCAGTTCCAGGAGCCTGTCGGCATCCGTGCCCCAGCTAGAAGTGTGACTTAGAGGGGCTCAGACAGCGTCCCCTCGGCTGTGTGTGTCTGTCTGTCTCCTTGTCTCTGTCTTGTTTCCTCTCTTCCTCCCTTCCATGCCTCCCTTCTGGGATAAAGTTCCCAGAAGCTCCCGGGGGTCTGTCATTTTCCTGCCGGCCACCCTTCTTTTGCCCGTAGTTGTGCTTGTTTGTTTGTTTTAGAGAAACAGTCTTTTTGTCCAAGCTGGAGTGCCTCTAACTGCTGGGCCTCAGCTTCATGAGTAGCTGGGAGTCTAGGTGACACCACACCCAGCTACTTTTTGAATATTTTGTAGGGACATTGTCTGACTACGTTTCCCAGGCTGGTCTCGAACTCCTGGGCTCAAGTGATCCTCCCGCCTCAGCCTCCCGAGTTGCTGGGATTACAGGCATGGGCCACCGCACCCGGCCTTTCCCAATAGTTCTGACCCGTGTTCTAGCTGGGCACTTTGCTGCTTCTCTGGGGTCCCGTGGGCATCCCTAAATCATACCCAGGAAGACAGCCCCTCCGATGGCTCCGGCTTGTGTCCTGTGTCCTCTGCAGGGGCTAGCTTTCCCTGGCCCTCTGGGAATGGAGTCGGGAAGCTCCCAGAGGAAATCACAGGTTCTGTTCCCAGGAAAAGGGGACGTGGGCTGGGCTGGCGAAAATGACCATGTCCACAGCACGGATGTGCTTCGTGGCGGAGTGAGGGTCTGTGGGAGGCATAGCGGGACTGATTCAGGTTGTTTCCTGAAGCTCGTGCAATTGGTAGTTTCAGCTTCTTCCCTGCCGTCTTCCCGTGGCTCACCGCCACGACCTGGCTCCTTCTCCAGACCCTGTCGAGGGGGGATCACCTCCAGGTGTCTCCGTACCATAAACCCAAGGCTCGAACCGCCCCAGCGTGGGCCCCTATTTCCTCCCTGAGGCAACGCCGTGTTTCTCCCCATCGGAGGTGGAAGCCCCAGCATCACCCAGAGGCGCCATCCTCAACTGTGTGGGGACCTCCCTGCCCCCAGAAGCTGGGTTGGAGAGGGATCCCCAGCCTGTTGTGTGCTGACGGGGTGTCCGGCCCCGTCTGAGGCCCTGTGAGGTCCCTGTCCCAGGTGGTTCTCGTGCCAACCCGACGAGGAGGAGTGTTGTTCCTGTTTACACACGTGGACACGTAGGACAGATGTCCAGGGTGGACATTTTGATCCATGGCCCAGGCCCAGGTCTGCGTGACGCCCGGTGGTTCAAAATGGCACACGACCTGGAAGGAGTCGACCCGGTCGTGGGGCTGCCGTGCTTCTCCCTCCTGCGGTCTCCATCGGGGCTGGCTCACGCTTACGCCATCGAAGGACAGACACGAGCTCGTCTGGGCACCACAGAGGGAAGGGGCCACGAGGGCCTTAGCGGGCCAGTACCGCCGCCTCCCTGGAGGAGGGGGCTTGGACCACAAGGCCTGACTGGGTTTCCTGGTCTGGGTTTCGGGGAGCTGAGACGGGGGCGAAGGTCTCTGAGTGTCTCTGGGCCTCTGGGTCCCCAGATCTGAATACAAGGCGCCTCGGGGCCTGTCCCCATACCCTCCACAGCCAGCCAAGTGCAGGTCCCAAGACCTGCCATGAGGTTTCTTCTCCTCCATCCACAGCCAGGGCTCTGGCAGGCACTGAGCCTCGGGGTGTGGAGGTCACTGGTGCGTCTGGGACCACCCAGGCCAGGCAGTGGGTGGGTGGCTGAGTGGGGTCCACACAGGCCCTGTGCCGCCGTGGTGCCGCAGAGGGGCTGAGTGACGGGCGTCTTGGTGCCTGCGCGTGGCCTTGGTGGCGGTGGCGTCCGGTTCACACGCGGCATGTGTTTCAGGCCTGCAGGTACGGACACGTCCAGCATTTGGAGCACCTGCTGTTCTACGGGGCGGACATGGGCGCCCAGAACGCCTCGGGGAACACAGCCCTGCATATCTGCGCCCTCTACAACCAGGTGAGTGGCTGGCATGGGCAGGGACGCCGGGCCTGGCGGGGGCATCTTGGGGGACCCTTGCCTGTGACTGCTTCAGGGGAGACTGTCACCTACCGCAGAGAAGGGGAGACAGAGCCCAGGGAGGGGTCGTGAGCGCCCACCTCCGTGTCGTCATGAGTGTCTGTCTCCGTGCCGTCCACACCGCAGGATGTGCCTTGAGAACTGACTCACTGACTTCCACCCCCTGGAGCGAAGGTGCTGGCTTCGTTCAGTCTTGGTGCCTCCCGCCCACCCCACCCGCGGTCTCCACTTGGGGCTCCGGGAGGGCGAGGATGAGCTGACAGCCTCCAAGTCAGCCATGGGCCCCCATGGCATCCGTGGCACCATCCTGGAAGCAAGCCTCCCATCCCTGTCCGTGACAGGTGTGCCCAACGGGCTTGTTCTTTAAATGGTAAAACACACATGACACAAACGTACCATTTCAGCCGTTTCTTCATTATTTTTTTTTGAGTTGGAGTCTCACTCAGTCGCCCAGACTAGAGTGCAGTTGCCGCCTCCAGCCACCGCAGCCTCAACCTGCCGGGCTCTGGCGATCCTTCCGCCTCAGCCTTCCAAGTAGCCAGAACTACAGGCGTGCGCCACCATGTCTGGCTAATTTTTTGATTTATCTTAGAGACGAGGTCTCGCCAAGTTGCCTGGGCTGGTCTCGAACGCCTGGGCTCAGGCAATCTTCTCGCCGCCCGCCCCCCTTCCAAAGTGCTGGGATGACAGGCGTGAGCCACCGTGCTCGGCCCATTTCAGCCATTTCTAAGCATGCAGTCCAGGGCCCTCAGACTCCCCTGGCTGTGTGGCCATCGCCACCCCCAACCTCCGGAATGCTGTCCTTTTCCCAAACTGAGACTGGGTCCTTGAGAAATGCTCACGCCCACCCCTCCCCAGCCCCGGTGTCCCCGTGTGCTTCCGGTCCCAGGGCTTTGCCCGTGGTGGCTCACGGGAGCGGAATCACACAGCCTGTGTTCTTCAGAGTCTGATGTCACGAGTGTGACGTATTCAAGGTTCTTCTCCACTGTGGCCTGTGTCAGAAACTCCTTTTTTTTTGAGTTGGAGTCTCACTCTGTCGCCCAGACTGGAGTGCAGTGGCCGCTCCCGGCCACCGCAGCCTCGACCTGCTGGGCTCCGGCAATCCTTCCACCTCAGCCTTCCAAGTAGCTGGAATTACAGGCATGCACTACCACGCCCGGCTGATTATTTGATTTATTGTAGAGATGAGGTCTCGCTGCCCAGGCGGGTCTTGAACCCGCGGGCTCAGGCCATCCACCTCAACCCAAAGCGTGGGATGACAGGCTGAGCCACTGAGCCCAGCTTAAACTCCTTCTTTCTTAAGGTTGAATGCTGTTCCACCGTGTGGAAAGGCCACGTGGGGTCCGCCCACGCATCCGTGGATGGGCACGTGGGTGGCTTCCGCCCGTGACTGTGATGACCGGGCTGCTGTGAATGGGGGTGCAAGTGTCCGCTCAGGGCCTGGCTTTCGGTTCTTCTGGGGGTGGACCCAGACACGGAACCTCGCCGTGGGCAGACTCAACAGAGCTCGCTGCTTCTGCGCGTCCAAGTGTGGGCACCAAGGCTGGCCCGGGTAGCATGTGTTTGGGAGGTGCTGAGGCTTGTGGGGCTTGAGCCCTGCGCCCTGGGTGGTGAGCCCTGGTTGACGGGGTGCAGCGTGTGCGCCGTGGGCTGCCTGGGGGAGGTGAGGTGGGATGGCCGCTGGGCCTGCAGGGAGTGGGGGTGAGGGCTGGAGCCCGCCCGGGAGGCCTGGGGGTGGAGTTGGTGAGAAGGCGCCCCAGGTTCCCGGGAGAAGGGCCGGTGCAGGCTCTGCTGTGGGGGCCAGGCTGTCCGTGTCCTTGGTGCCTAAGGTCAAGGGCGTTCCTGGAGGTCACAGCTGAAGGATGCCTCTCCCCCTTCTGCCTTTTATTCTCTTTCTCTGACTTCAAGGCCCTTTGGGTCTGGGTGGGGGTGGGATATGGACCCTGTACTGAGCAGGGTGGGTGACACCTGGCTCTTCTGCTAGAGGAACAGAGGGAGGTGACAGGGGAGGGGCTGTGTGTGCCTGGGTCCTTCCTGTGGGCCGTTGTCATGGTCCTTCTGATCCAAAGCAGTGGTCCTGTCCTGGTGCCTCCCTGTGGCCTCCAGCACAAAGTCCCTCGAGCCACCCCCCACCACACCCAAGTCTTTCCCCAGCCCTTCCACGGCCGCTTATCACCCCTGGCCCTTTCAGCCAGGAAGCCCCACGGGAGCCCCGCCTTGCTTCTAGCTGTTAAACCTTCCTGGATTCTAGCCCTGGAAAACTCCTACGCATCCTCTGAGACCCAACTCCGATACCCTGCCCCAGTCGAGCCTCCTGCTGAGACCCAGATAGGGTTATTTGCACATTTTCCTCTGCAGCCCTTTGCAAGACACAGCAATCAGGGCAACGTGTTCAGGACCAGGTGGCTATTAGGCCTTACCTGTTTGCCCTGCTGACACTCCCTCTCCCTTGGGTCCACCTTCTTGGGGCATCAGCTACCATCTTCAGGGTCTCCCCAAAGCCAACCAGGGCGCAGCTAGGCCGGATGGGATTGGGGCTGCGTTTCAGCTGGGCTCCCAGGAGCATTTGCAGAGCTTGCTTCCTCCTGGAGAAAAGCATATTGGTAGGATTTGTGGGCAGCTGTGGCCCTGGGCGCACCGAGCACGGGGATGCTGGAGTGATTTTAGGAGTGTGGCTCAGCTGCCTTAGGCAAACATCATGAGGCTTGGCTGTGGCTGGTGCAGCAGCTGTCCTGGCGTCTGCTTCCTAATTGCCGCTTTAGATGGGAGAGACACTTCTTGATTTCCCCCAGTAGATTTCAAGCATATTTTGTCTTGAAAACAGGGGAAACATGTTTTTTTGGTCCCTCGAGATAACTGGACAAGACAGTCTTGGAAAGTGTGTGTGTGTGTGTGTGTGTGTGTGTGTGTGTGTGTGTTGCATTATTTGTGTTGGTGATCTGTATTCCCAGTTTTGTGTGGGCTAAGCTTGACCTGGTGTCATTCTCCATGTGCCTTGTGGCTGTCCCCGCCCCTCAGGTGTGGCCTCCAGGAGGGCCCCGCAGTGGCCGGGGCTCTCTGGAAAACCCCTTTCTCCATGGGCCTCCGGTGGCCACTCTTTCCAGAAAGGGTCAGTGAGCAAATGTTTTAGGTTTTGAGGGACCCATGTGTTGCATCATGTGTCGTTCAGAAGCAGACATACAAGGGACCTAGAGGACAGAAGACAGTGGTCTTGGTGGTAATGATGGGGGTGATGGGGCTGATGGGGATAGCGATGAATGGCCTTAAGAAGCCTTCCTGTTGAATCTAAAAGCATCCAGGTGTGCGGATGCCGTCACGCGCTGTATAACATTTAGGCAGACCTCACCTCCACCCTTCAAATAAAATGTGTCGTGATCGGAGTATCCTCTTCTTTTATGCAATCACCTAATTAGGGCTTCAGCTGTAAGCAACAAATGGCGTCTAATCCCTCCACTCTCTCACTTTGTGCTGGCTCTCCGAGGGGTCCAGGGGAAGGGAGCAGCCTGGCGTTTGTTTCTGCCCTGGGCAAGGAACGAAGGGGTTCTCAATATCGAAGGTTACAAGGCTAGACCGATTTGTCTGGAAGGTTGAACAACACACAGCCTGCCTCTCTGGAGCAAGCCTTTGATTCCAGGGAGAGCCAAGGTCAGGAGAGACAGGATGTTGCCTGCTTGTATCTGTGTCTTGCTGGTGTCCCCAGAGTGCCGGTCAGCTTTGTGGCAGCTTCCACAGGGGTGGTGGTCGCCCGGAGCCTTGAGCGTGGTGAGTGTGGGTCTCTGAACGAAAGAAGACACCCCCGCTGCCTTTCACCCCGAGCTCTCCGCTGGGCCTCAGGTGAACCTTCTCTCTGTGCAGTTAAGCACGGCCAGGCTTGGTCCTAAGGTCAGTCAGCTAGTACACGGGACAGGCTGCCTGTAACCCGTTGACTGGGGCCAGGGGCACATCCGGAAGTGAGTCAGGAGATGCACCCATGCCTCATGGCTTGTGAGGGGTATGGTCCTTCTTACCGCGGCCCAGCTTTTCAAGGGTAGGTTGATCTCCGGACGAGGTTCCGGCCACGCCCTGGGGATGTTGTCCCAACCCTTTGTGTGTTATCACTTTCCTTTCTTTTTGAGTTGGAGTCTCGTTCTGTCCCCCAGGCTGGAGGGCAGTGGCACGCTCCCGGCCACCACGGCTTCGACCTGCTGGGCTCTGGCGATCCGTCCGCCTCAGCCTTCCAGGTAGCCGGAACTACAGGCATGAGCGTGGTAACGCCCAGCTCATTTTTGATTTATTGTAGAGACGAGGTCTCTCCAAGTTGCCGGGGCTGGTCTCGAACCCGTGGGCTCAGGCAATCCCTCGCCTCGGCCTCCCAAAATGCTGGGGTGACGGGCTGAGCCACCGAGCCCGGCCTTTTTCTATTTTCTTTAAGACAAGGTCTCTCTCTGTTGCCCAGGCTGAAGGACAGTGGCGCAGTGCCAACTCTCTCCAGCCTCAAGCTCCTGGGTTCAAGGGATCCTTCTGCCTCAGCCTCCTGTGGTGGACGACCGTCGCACACCACCACCCCTGCGTAATTTTTTGATTTTTATTTTTATAGAGACGAGTTATCAGTTTATGTTGCCTAGGCTGGTCTCAGACCCCTGGGTTCAAGCGATCCTCCTGCCTCCGCCTTCGAAAGTGCTGGGGTTAGAGGCGTGTGCCACTGTGCCCGTTGACAACCTCACTTGGAGGCTATTTTAACTCGGAGACAAATTCCTGACTTACACGTCCGAGCGTTTACTAATCCATGCCCATGACGTCGAAGCGAAGGCCGCCTCCGTGCAGCTGGAAGGCAAGGGCTTGGTGGGACTTGGAAACCCCGAGTTGCCATCCTGTAGCAGCCGTGGCTGGACCTGTGGGCACTCTTCCCTCGTGCCCATTTGCTTATCAAAACACTCCACCGCCTTCTCTCTCCTAAAGCGCCCCTGACCCCACGTGTCCCCCAGCCCCCATCCCCTTCACTGCAAATCTCTCGACCTCCACGGTCCGGTCACACGTCCACCCCCTCACCCCAGCAGGCCGCCACCCACGTGGCCCTTCTGTGGTCATGCCTCTGCCCCCTCCACCTCGGCTTCTCCGTGGCACCACTTAGCGTCCGTGCGCACATCTCACCACCCAGGTGTTCTCCTGCCATGATGTCAGCCAGGCCCGTCCGTGCCCTTCCGTCCTTTCTTTTTTTTTTTGAGTTGGAGTCTCTGTCGTCCGGACTGGAGTGCAGTGGCCACTCCCGGCCACCGCAGCCTTGACCTGCTGGGCTCAGTCTCTGAGGCGCTGGAACTACAGGCGCGCGGTACCACACCCGGCTGATTTTTTGATTTATTGTAGAAATGAGGTCTCACCAAGTTGCCCAGGCGGGTCTCGAACCCGCGGGCTCAGGCCATCCTCTCACCTCAGCCTCCCAAGGCGCGGGATGACAGGTTGAGCCACCGAGCCTGGCTCCCTTCCGTACTTTCCAGAAAACACCGAGAGCCCCCCGAGCTCTGACGTCCCCATGGGGTGACCTCTCCGGCGACTTCAATTCAGCTGCCGCCCTCGACTCTAAACAGTGCCCTTCCTCTGTGGCTCAGGCCTGGCATCTGACTGCCTCCCGTTCTCCTTGGTTCCTCTTCTCCCTGGGGGAGGGGATGGAGCACCTCCTCCTGTCCCTGCTCTGCTCCCTCCTGTCTGGAAACTTCCATCTCACCCCTGGGGCACCACATTCACCGCCCAACCCCTTTCGTTCCCTCAAATCCACTTTCTGCAGAATGCCAGGGTGGCGTGTGTCCCCCTGCCCTGCTGGAAATCCCCTGTGCATCACCCGGGAACAGTGCCCTGAAGCCTCTGTTCCCTCCATCCCCTGTCCTGTCCCCTCCCCGCCATCAGCTCAGCTCACCCAGCCTCCCGTAACCTGGCCACACCGCCCGCCTTCTGTTCCCCTGGCTCCATGTAGATGCCTGTCTGGGTCTTTGCTCTCAGCCCCTCCAAGGGGACTGCCTCTCCTGGTTGTCACGGAGTCCCTTGTCATCGTCACCAGGGCTCCACTGGCTGGCCACCCCGCCCTCCCTTCCTGTTGGGTGACCCTTTTTTCTTGCTGGCGTGAACCTTGTGGGCTTTCTGAATTCCCCATCCGGTGAACACGTGTGTCTTCTGTTCTCGTGTTTAGCCCAGACCTGGCAGAGACTTGGATTTTCTGGGCTGCCTCTGCGTCCCAGGGGCTGACAGTCATTGGCGTGTTCACGGCTCCTTGAGGACTCACACACGTGAATTGATATGAGGGGGACCCCCAAAATCCGGAATTTACTTGCAGGGAATTGTGTTTAAACTTCAGTCACTTCCAGAGTCCTCTCTGGCTGAAAGCAATACACCTATCGAGATGCTTTTTCCACGGCTCAGAATGGTGTTTGAACTCGTCTGTGTGGATGTCGGTCAGCGCTGACCTCTTCCACATCGGCAAAACATTTCGCTCGGAGGACTTTCTTCCTCCGAGGAAACAAAAGTGTCACTTGGGGCAAGATTGTGTGAATAGGGAGGGTGGGGCACAGCACAGGGATCATGCCGTTTCTTTCTAAGTTTGGAGTCTCACTTTTGTCGCCCAGGCTAGAGTGCAGTGGCATGCTCACGGTCACCGCAGCCTTGGCCCGCTGGGCTCCGGCAATCCTTCCACCTCAGCCTTCCAAGTAGCTGAGACCACAGGTGTGTGCTACCACGCCTGGCTATTTTTATTTTTCTGAATTGGAGTCTCACTCTGTCACCCAGACTGGAGGACAGTGGCACGCTCCCGGCCACTGCAGCCTCAACCTGCTGGGCTCCGGCAATCCTTCCGCCTCAGCCTTCTGAGTAACCGGAATTACAGGTGCCTGGCTACCGTGCCTGGCTAATTTTTTTTTTTGATTCATTGTAGAGATGAGGTCTCGCCAAGTTGCCCAGGCAGGTCTCGAACCCGCGGGCTCAGGCCATCCACTCACCTCGGCCTCCCAAAGTAAGGGATTACAGGCTGAGCCCCCAAGCCTGGCTGCCATTTTGGGTGGAGAACTGCCAAACACTGAGCACGGTGTGGGCAGCGGCACTGGTAAGTCATCCATCGTGACATGGGCAAATGCGTAGAAAGAATCTCCAGAAACGGGCAGTCCCCTCCCACTGTGGGAGCTTTTTTGTCCTCTTAATAAATCCTATTAAAAAAAAAAAAGAATCTCCAAAAACAATTCACTGAAGCCAAACGCAGCCTCTCACAGTGACGCTGGCTGGTCCATGGACGCCAGCAGGTTCCTAGAACACTCAACTGGCAAGGTAAGCCTGTACCACAAGGGACCCACCCTTGAACAGGTAATTTCGGTTTTTTTGGGTCCCCATATGTATGTTCAGGCTGTCTCTTCATCCGTAGCATGGAGAGAAGGGTGGTCTGGGACCAGCCACGGGTGGACCTCGAGGCTGGACGTGTCTTCGGTGGGCACAGTGCAAGTCTCAGATGTGCTCCTTGCCAGAGAGGGATCCTTTATTAAGGGAAGCATCTTGGCGAATTCACACCAAGAGGAACATTGGCAGTGAAATGATTCTCTTCTTCATGCTTTTGGTTCTCGAAAACATGCGCATCGCTTCTGCATGTACGCTGCTGGTGCATTTGGAAGGACGGAGCCCTGTCAAAGGAGCACCGCCCGTGGGGCGTTCGGCAGCTGGCAGCCCTGCAGGAGGGCACACAGCCTCCTGCCAGCACCAGCCGGTCACCCCCATTCCTTTCTCCCCCTTTCTGAAGCCGTGGGTTGTCGCACTTCATGATGACCTTTCCGGGCCTCCCCTTCCTTGGCTGTAGAATGGGTTTCCTGCTATCCCAGGCAGGGATGCTTTGGTCGTCAAACCAGAAGACCCAGGTCGATCTGTTTTCTGGACTTCAGAATGCTCTTGCACACACATGCTTACGTATAGACACACGAGTGTACATAGACACATGTGCATGCGTGTGCACACACATGCTTTGAGATGTCATCACTATTAAGCCTAGTGAACCATTTACGCTATCTTATCTCTTTCTTTCTTTATTTTTTCTCCCCCCTCCCCCCCATTCTCTCTCTCTCTCTCTCTCTCCCTTTTCGATGAGGTCTTGCTATGTTTGCCCAGGCTGCTCTGGAACTCCTGGACTCAAGCAGTTCTCCCACCTCAGCCTCCCAACGTGCTGGCATGACAGGCATGAACTGCCGCGCCCAGCCGTACCCGTTACTTTCAAAATAGCTGACTGGGCCCTGATCTCGCTACGGAGTCCAGTAAGCATCACCGTGACTGACCACGGATCTATTATTGATGCAGTCCAAGTCATCGAGCGAGTGGACGCTTTCGCTCAGGTCCTGCTTGTGTCCCCCTGGAGGGACATTGGCTGGCCGGGAATTGCTCTTAACCCTTTTTTGGGAACAAGACGTCCTCTGGAGTTGGGAATTTCCAGGGAAAGTTCTTGTTGAGAGGAAGGAGCATGAACATGACTTGCAGACGTCCAGGGAGGGTGTCCCCAGTCCCCGCCCTGAGAGGTCCTCTGGGTTCTGGGTTCTGGTTGCCTGGCCGCACTTAGCTGGCTGGGACCTTCCCAGGCCGGGTGTTTCTTCAAGCCACTGGGCAGGGTGCACTGACAGCCCAGGGCCCAGTCAGTTCAGGACGAGACCCTCTCCCAGGGCCAGCCCTCACGTCCCCTTGGTCCCCCACCTCTGCGGGGCCCCTCCCTTGCTGTGCTCCCGTGCCCCAGGAGGGACAGTGTCAAATTCCTCCTGTTCCTCCTGCGTCTCTCTCGACCTCAGCCTCGCAAACTTCCTCTGCTGTTCTTTTCTCTTATCAAAGCCAAAAGCCAACCTTTGCTCGCTGTGACCTGATCGTTGTTTAATAAAGACCCTTTGGGTTGTGAATGACAGGACCCCACTGGGGCCGTTGCGGGGAAGACCAAGGACCCCTCACCAGGACATGGCGAGTTCCGGAAGCCGCCGAAGAGGGGCAGGGCTGGGCCAGGACCTGAAAAGCCTGGGGGCATCCGGTCTCGTCCTGGTGGAGCGGGGTGCGTTTTGTGAAACTGTTGCCACGCGGGCCACCCAGTCCCACTCTCTGGTGGGGAGAGGCCGTATTCATACGTGTGGGCCCCTCTCCTGAGGACCAGGGGTCACTTTTTTTTTTTTTTTAGTTGGAGTCTCACTGTCACCCAGACTGGAGTGCAGTGGCCGCTCCCGGCCACCGCCGCCTCGACCTGCTGGGCTCTGGCGATCCTTCTGCCTCAGCCTTCCAAGTAGCTGGAACTACAGGTGCGCGCTACCACGCCCGGCTAATTTTTTTTGATTTATTGTAGAGATGAGGTCTCGCCTGCCCAGGCGGGTCTCGAACCCGCGGGCTCAGGCAATCCACGCACCTCAGCCTCCCAAAGGTGCGGGATTACAGGCTGAACCACCGAGCCCGGCTCAGGGGTCACTTTCTAAGGACAGGGCATCCCTGGCAGTGGAAGGAGACCCCTAACAGGACCAACCACGGAGCACCAGGCCTCTTGCATCTTTACCCAGCTTGTTGTCCACACCGGACAGAGAGGGAAATTGAGGCTGGAAAGGCTTATCAGGGCCCAGAGCCAGTGAGAGGCAGAACGGCTCTGAAGCTTTACTCAGCACTAAGGCTAGCTGTCAACCCATGTCCCTGTCGCCAGCCTAGTTGGGGCCTTAAGGCCATTGCGAACATGTCCAGTGTCGTGACATCCTGCTGACATGGTCAGGTTTCTGTGAGCACACATTAGAGTCGGGGAGGTGCAAGAATTCTTTATTAAAACAGGGATGAGCAGGCCTTTTTCCGTCAAGGCCCAGAGAGTAAATTTTGACATCCTTGTGGGCCATGCAGTCTCTCAGAGCGACTCAGCCCTGCCTCTGTAGCCCTAAAGTAGCCATAGAAGACACATAAGTGAATGGATGTTGTCCTGTTCCAATAAAACTTTATTTATACAAACATGCAAGATGTGGCCCGAGGGCCACAGTTTGACACCCTGAGATAAAATAACCAGACCCAGAGTCTAGACCTTTCCCTCCCAGGCGTGTGGCCTCAGGCGTGGCAGAACGGACCCCAGGGCTTGTTTTCTTAAACTCTGGATTTTATTGTATCCCAAACCACGGAAAGATGTGTTTGCAAACATAGTTGTATCCTTTTAAATTCTCTTGTGTTTTTACATTACTTGAATCAATATCATGGGACTTGGTCTTGTCATCGGGTAGGTGAGCCAGTCTTCCCTAATCAATCCCTTTTATGAGGGGAACCCAAAAGAAACCGGAATTATCCTTTCTCGGACAGGCCCCCTCATAGTCCATGCTAGGTGGATGTTCTAGGAACCCACCGGCATCTGTGAGCCAGCGAGCGTTGTTGTGAGGGTCTGCGTTGGGCTCCAGTGAATTTCTGGGGGGAGATCCTTTCGGCGCCTCTGCCCATTTTCTGATGGGTGATCGACGAGCACACCTGTCTGCCCTGCACTGAGCGTTCAGCAGTTTTTGACCCAAAATGAGCTGACCTCCGTGCCCCACCCTCCCTCATCACCCAATCTCATCCTGAGCGACTTTTTTTTGTTTCCCCGATGGAAAAAAAAAAGTCCTCCAAGAGACACGTTTTGCTGATGTGGAAGAAGTAAAAGAAAACACGGCAGAAGACATCAACATGGATGTGTTCAAAACAGTTCTGAGTGGTGGAAAAAGCGTCTCAAGAGGCGTATTGCATCCAACAGGGAATCTTTTAAAGGTGACGGAAGTTTAAACATGTAAGAATAAATACACAGTTTTTATAGATAACTTCCCATTGGTTTTAGGCCCCTCATGGTATGTCCTAGGGGTTCTGTCCTCTAGAGACCCCTGGCTTACTGAGGACAGAGCAACGCACATCGGCTCATGGCAGTCATTCGAAGACTGTAGAAATCTCTGTCAAAACTAGATGTCCACATCTGGGCTGTCCCCGGGGTCCCACTCCTAGATACTGGGAAGACCCCCACGGTGTTTGGATCATGGCATGTCCCACGTGCTCTCAGCTTTGCTTCTAAGCACAGCGGACTCCTAGCGCGCGTGTGTTTCCCTGTCTTTGCTTTTTGTCACTGAGTCTTTCATCTTGGGTGTCCTTCCTTCTGTCACCTAGGTCTGCCCGGTCTCTCGCCACCACTGCACCGTGGGCCTCTGCCTATTGTCACGCCGCGGTCCTCAGGGTCGCCCTTGACCCTGCAGTGAGGGGCCCAAAGAGAGCAAGCTCCGTCTCTCTTTCTGCCAAGTAAGCAGGCGGCCGTCTTCTCCAGCGCCTGCTGGGCTGGGACCAGAGTCTGAATGTCCCAGCGCAGACTCAGTGTCCACGTGGGGCCTGGCCAGCCGGGGCGAGAGGCTGGTGGGTGTTGGGCAAGGGGACGTGTGATTCATATAGAAGCCGGCGTGTGACGGCTGTTCTGGGGTGCGCCTTTATTCGTGGTTAATTCCCACCGTCCATGCCATTGAGGCCACCCAAGGCGGGCTGGCTTTCTTCAGCACGATGGATACTTTGGCTGCGGTTAGGGAACTGCTTACGAATTGTAGGGTGTTTGCGACATTCCTGGCCTTCACCTGCTCAGCGCCATTAGATCATCGTGGTCAGTCCAGTCAAAAGGGTCTCCATCACACAAGTGTCTCCAGTCACGTGTCCCCTAGAAGGCAAAGTCACCTCCCAGGGGGTTGAGAACTGCTGCCCCAAGAGATGGGAGACCTTTGGGGTTTTGCTTCTCATTGAGCTGGAGGTGCAGAGGCTCTGGGGGTCCCTCTGACAGTCTGACCCTCCCCCAGGGGGGCAAGACAGGACTCTCAGCACCCCGCAGACCAGTCTCCATGCTCACTTCCCCGTGCCCCATGGGTTCCGTGGCATCTGTGGCCAGAGCCCCTCTGTGCAGAGGTGGCCTCGGGAGGTGCTTAAGGTAGCAAGCCCCCACGCGTGCAGGGGACTTCTGAAAAAGATGGTGACAAAAGCCAGCCGTGGGTGCAGCTGAGACCCCCAGACGCCGCTGCTTGGAACATGGCAGTCGGTTCTTTTCCATGTAACTCAGCTCTGCCCTGGCCTGCATCTTCTGTGTCCAATATGCAGCCCAGGACAGCTAGTCACACCGCCCCACAAAATCTTTTTTTTTTTTTTTTCTTTTTGTGAGTTGGAGACTCACTCCATCACACAGGCTGGAGTGCCGTGGCATGCTCACGGCCACCCCAGCGTCGATCTCCTGGGCTTTGGCAATCCTTCTGCCTCAGCCTTCGAAGTAGCCAGAACTACAGGCATGCACCACCATGCCCAGCTAATTTTTTGACACATTGTAGAGACGAGGTCTTGCCAAGTTGCCCGGGATGGTCTCGAACCCGCGGGCTCAGGCAGTCCACTCACCTTGGCCTCCCAAGGTGCTGGGATTACAGGTTGAGCTGTAGAACCCGGCCCACAAAATCTTTTAACATCTTTTTTTTTTCTTGAATTGGAGTCTCACTCCATTGCCCAGGCTGGAGAGCAGAGTCGACTCGTTGGGCTCCAGCAATTCTTCTGCCTCAGTCTTCCAAGTAGTCAGAACTACAGGCGTGTACTACGATGCCCAGCTAATTTTTGATTTTTTATTTATTTTTTATTTTTTGAGTTGGAGTCTTACTCTGTCGCCCAGACTGGAGTGCCGTGGCCGCTCCCGGCCACCGCAGCCTCGCCTGCCAGGCTCCGGCGATCCTTCCGCCTCAGCCTTCCGAGTAGCCGGAATTACAAGCATGCGCTACCACGCCCGGCTGATTTTTTGGATTTATTGTAGAGATGAGGTCTCGCTGCCCAGGCTGGTCTCGAACCCGCGGGCTCAGGCAATCCACTCACCTCAGCCTCCCAAAGGCCAGGATTACAGGCTGAGCCACCGAGCCCGGCTGATTTTTTATTGTAGAGACGAGGTCTTGCCAAGTTGCCCGGGCTAGACATCATGTGTTTGTAGTGTTCATTTTATTCGTGACCCCGTGCGCCATACCATTTTTGAAGTTCACTATCTCGCCTTATTCCTGACATCACTTTCTGGCAGTACATACTTCTGTGAACAGCTGTTTTCTTTTCTTTTTTTTTGAGTTGGGGTCTCACTCTTCGTTCCCCAGGCTGGAGTGCAGTGGCACGCTCACGGCCATTGTAGCCTCGACCTGCTGGGCTTAGGCGATCCTTCTGCCTCGGCTGTCCAAGTAGCTGGAAATACAAGCATACGGCTAGTTTTTTGTGATTTATTGTGGAGACCAGGTTTCACCAAGTTGCCCAGGCTGGTCTCGAACCTCTGGGCTCAGGCAGTCCTCTCACCTCGACCTCCCAAAGTGCTGGGATGACAGGCTGAGCCACCCTGCCCGGCCAGCTGTTTTCGTTGAAGAAGCACACAGAAAGCAAAATTCAAACAAACGTTTCTGACGGGCACCTTGAGAACTCACTGAGAATGGCAACCACATTCACTGAACCAGACATGGATAGGTTCATTTTACGAAAACAACCTCCCATTTCCCTCTAGTTTTATATTCTCATTTTTCTACACTTTATAATAAAAATAAAATAATTCTATCCGGTAGATCCACTAACTATTTTTTGTAATTTATGTGCGGCCCAAGACAATTCCTCTCTGCATGATGCAACCCAGGGATGCCGACAGGTCGCCACCCCTGGATCAGACTGTAGTTCGAGGTGGAACACCCAAGATATGCCCAGGGCAGGGCTTTGCTGTGACTTGCATGGCACCGGCAGCCCAGGGTCCGGGAGGGGAAAGTGCCCATGCCCGTGGCGAGCTGACCTGCTAGGGACACTCACCTGGACTGGCTCACTGGCATGCTCTTCCAGAAACAGTTTACTTATTCTAACTAGCCGACTGCGTTTGCCAGGCTGAATTATTCTCATAGTGAGTGTGTCTCCATCTGTATCCCACCTTTTTTTTTTTCACTTTTTAAAAAAATTATAAAGATGTGGGGTACAATTCAGGGTTAGGTATACAAACGTTGATTATGCAGGTACCCTTGTAGATGAAGTGTGCCCCTCCCTCCCCTGGCAGTTTCCCTCAACTGCCAATCCCACCCCCACCCCCCACCCCCGTTTCCCACTACTGCCAATCCCTTTCTTATAGAATGATAGTTGTTCAAGGTCTGCTTATGAGTGAGAACGCGTGGTACTCTGTTCTCTGTTTCTGTGGTAGATCACTGAGTAGGATCGACTCTAAATCCATCCAAGCTGCTGCGAAGTCCATAAGTTTGTCCTTCTGGATGGCTGCATAATATTCCATCGTGTATATGTATCACATTTTCTTTATCCAGTCCAGCTTCGATGGGCAGCATGTTGGGTTCCATGTTTTTGCTATTGTGAATAGAGCTGCAACCAACATGCGTGTGCAGGTATCTTTTTTGTAGAGTGATTCACAGCCCACCTTTTTCAGAAGTGCCCTGCACACTTTTCATTTGTAGCGTTCCCCCTTGGGAGCTTCAAAAGGGCTGGCGAGAAGTTCTCTTTCAGCCCCAGGGGCAAACAGTAGGCGCTCAATCAATGTACAGACATAGATTTGTTTTCACCATAAAACTCCATAAGAGATAACTTTGGGCCTGCTTTTAACAAACACTAAAAAAATAAGTCTACATATGTATTTATCTATTTGAGTTGGAGTCTCACTCCGTTGCTCAGGCTGCAGTGCAATGGCACACTCACGGCCACCCCAGGGTTGGCCAACCCCTGCCGGGTTCCGGCCATCCTTTCGCCTCAGCCTTCCAAGTAGCCGGAACTACAGGCACGTGCTCTCACGCCGGCTAATTTTTTAATTTACTTATTGTGGAGATGAGGTCTCACCAGGTTGCCCCGGGCTGGTCTCGAACCCGCGGGCTTAGGCAGTCTGCTCGCCTCGGCCTCCCGAAGTGCTGGGATGGCAGAGTGAGCCACCGAGCCTGGCCGAGGCTTGCCTCATTTTACTTGGAAGGTCTTGGCTATCTTCCCATCAGTTTGTATTCATCTTCCGTGTTTGTCCTACAACTGCCCAGGTGAAGAACGTTCTAGAATGTGTTTCCACGTTTCCCTGTTTGGCAAGCCGTGTGCTGTCTCCAGATTTTCTTTCTTTCTCTTTGTATTTTACTTACGGTGTTTCACTTGTTACCCGTTTTACACACACGTGCAAGACGTTCCATAAAATACAGCCCTACACGGCAGAGTTGTTTGGCCACGGTGTGTACACACATCTTAGGTTTGCGTAGACCCCACCAAGCTGTCATTTGAAGCCTTGGTGGCAGGGACACCTCCCTCATCCTTGCAGCTCTGAGGAAGGAAACCTGCCTTCCCTTTCACCAGTGGACGTGCGTTTCTCTTGAGGCCGGATTTCTTTGGAGGACACCCATGCCACCATTTACAAACAAGTTTTCTTGTTTTCTCATTCGCAGGACAGCTGTGCCCGAGTGCTGCTGTTTCGAGGCGGGAATAAGGAATTAAAGAACTACAACAGCCAGACTCCCTTTCAGGTAAAGTGCATGCTCACCGACAAGACGGTCCCGTGTATGGACGGCTCTGGGGACAGCCCTGAGTCTCCGCACGTCATCCTGGACGTACGACTCGAGGGTGCTTTTTGCGCTGGGGATGTTTTGTGTGCCTGGAGGCCCCAGTCTGTGGCTCCGTCTCTTAGCGCCGAGGCTGCCCTGTTCCCGTGTGCCTTTTTGGCCCAGGCTCACTTCCTGTTAGAGCAAACAGACCCCTTTGAGGAGGTAGCTCTGGGGAGCCCATGAGGACGCGATCCTTTCTGTGGTGCAGCCGTTGGGAGATGCCGGCTCCCCCGCCCATCTGTTGGATGGGGTGGGTTTCAGGGGAGTCTCTGGGGGGGGGGAGGGTGGCGGGAGCGTGTCAGCTGGGTCTGCCGTCCCAGAGTGAAATGAGAACAGCCCCCGCCAGGCGTTGGCCACATGTTCCATGGTAGGATACACATGCCCAGGACCTAAAAAGTTTTAAATTGTGTAATACATAAAACACAAAACGTGACACTGTAACCATTTCTGCATACACGACTCCGTGACATTCAGGACATCTGGAGCTTTTTCATCACCCCTGCAGGAAGCCCTGTACCCACTCGTCAGTCGTGCCCCGGTCCCCTCTCCCAGCCCCTCACTCAGCAGTTCTCAACCTTTCTGGCCTCTGGGACCGGTGTCAGGCATGACCGTTTTTTCATGGATCAGGGTCAGGAAAGGTATGCAATCAAACCTCCCTGCTGATGGTTCACCTGTATTTGCAGCTGTCACCGGCGTTGGCATCTCCGTCTCAGCTCCATCTCGTATCACCAGGCATTCAATTCTTATGAGGGGGCCGGGCATGGTGGCTCAGCCTGTCATCTCAGCACTTTGGGAGGTCAAGGTGAGAGGATTGCCTGAGCCTGGAGGTTAGAGCCCGGGGGTTAGAGACCAGCCCGAGCAACTTGGTGAGACCTCGTCTCTACAATAAATCACAAAAACTAGCTGGGCATGGTGGCGTGTGTCTGTAGTTCTGGCTACTTGGAAGGCTGAGGCGGAAGGATCGCCTGAGCCCGGCAGGTCGAGGCTGTGGTGGCCGGGAGTGTGCCACTGCCCTCCAGCCTGGGTGACAAAAGGGAGCCTCAAGCTCAAAAAAAAAAAATTCTTATAAGGAGCCCACAACCTAGACCCCTTGCATGTGCATTTCACAGTATGGTTCATGCTCTTATGAGAATCTAATGCCACAATTGACCTAATGGAGCTCAGG
The DNA here is from genome assembly GCA_027257055.1 of Cephalopachus bancanus. NCBI lineage: Eukaryota > Metazoa > Chordata > Mammalia > Primates > Tarsiidae > Cephalopachus > Cephalopachus bancanus. The sequence goes on from JAPVLO010000296.1 coordinate 618,665, forward strand.
CAGTCATGCAAGCAATGGGAAGTGACCATAAATACCGATGAAACTTTGCTTGTTAGCCACCTCTCACTTCTTGCTGGGCTTCTCGGTTTCTAACATGCCATGGACCAGTGGTACCCAGGGCTGAGGACCCCTGCCCTGAACAACCAGTCGTTACTTTCTGTCTCTGTGGATTCGCCTGTTCTGGGCATGTCATATTAATGGACTCACACACTGTGAGACTTTTCGCAGCTGTCTTCTTTCACTCTGCATGGTGTCTTCAGGGTTCGTCTATATCACAGCATGTCAGCAACTCAGTGCTTTTTATGGTTGAATCGTCTTCCGTGTAGGTTACAGAGTTCATCAAGCTTTGATGCACGTAGTTTACGGTGAACGTAACTTTTTTTTTCTTTTTTTTTTTTTTTGAGTTGGAGTCTCACTCCGTCGCCCAGACTGGAGGGCAGCGGCCACTCCCAGCCACCGCAGCCTCGACCTGCTGGGCTCCGGCGATCCTTCCGCCTCAGCCTTCCGAGTAACCGGAATTATAAGGCATGTGCTACCACGCCTGGCTGATTATTTTTGATTTATTGTAGAGATGAGATCTCGCTGCCCAGGTGGGTCGCGAACCCGCGGGCTCAGGCAATCCACTCACTTCAGCCTCCCAAAGGCGCGGGATGACAGGCTGAGCCACCGAGCCCGGCTGAATGTAACTTTTTAAAGCCACATATTCTACGAGGTAGACATGCCATTTGGTATTCTACACAGTCGGAACTTGAACTTGAAAACTGATATGGCCATGATTCTTCCTACTTGAAAATAATTTCTCTGTCTTCTTGAGCTGAGAGAGGACTGTCGTTGGGAACGGGCTTCCATGGATGAGTTTACTAATCCGCTTCTTAGACACGACTCATGTTAAACTCAGGCTTGGCATGTCGACAATGAACGAGTTCAGTTCAACAAGGGAGTCCCAGATGTTTGATAGCCACCTTAAGGAGTTGAGGGAGTTGTGGCAAGCCTGGAGTTTAGTCTCCAACCTTGCTGTTGGTGACGTGTAATGCAGAATGGATTGTAGAAAGGGGTTCCTGGCTTGCTCGTAAGGAATTCCAGCTCCTCTCCAAGAAATATCCTCTTTCCAGCAGTGAAGGTGAGGACGCTCTGAACTCCCTCTGCTTTGTGGGGTGACATTTGTCCCTGTGTGGTCAGCCATGCCATAGGGGGCTTGGTTTAAACTTTTTTTTTGCCGTTGAATAATATATTTCTTTGGGGCTTTTTTTTTTTGGTACGTCAAAAAGTTGCTTAGAAAACAGCAGCTTGGTCAGGCGGGGTGGCTCAATTCTGTCATCCCAGCACTTTGGGGGGCTGAGGTGAGGGCATTGTCTGAGCCCATGGGTTCAAGAACAGCCTGGGCAACTCGGCAAGACCTCATCTCTACAATAAATCAAATATTAGCCAGGTGTGGTAGTGTGTACCTGTGGTTCCGGCTACTTGGATGGCTGAGGTGGACTGATGGCCGGAGCCCAGCAGGTCGACGCTGTGGCGGCCGTGAACATGCCAGAGCACTCCAGCCGGGGTGATAGAGTGAGACTCTGACTTTAAAAAAAAAAAAAAAGGAAACCGGAAACAGCAGCTAATGCCCTCTGAATTTTGACAAGCACTTGGATGATATGAAAGAGACATTTCTTGCCGGGCTCGGTGGCTCAGCCTGTAATCCCGCGCTTTGGAAGACCGAGGTGAGTGGATTGCCTGAGCCCGCAGGTTTGAGGCCCGCCTGGGCAACTTGGCGAGACCTCATCTCTACAATAAATCAAAAATTAACCAGGTGTGGTAGTGCGTGCTTGTAGTTCCAGCTACTTGGAAGGCTGAGGTGGAAGGATCACCAGAGCCCAGCAGGTCGAGGCTGCGGTGGCCGGGAACACGTCACTGCACTCCAGTCTGGGCGACAGAGTGAGACTCCAACTCAAAAGAAAAAGAGCCATTTCTGAGTCCTCTGGGTGGTGGCTTGTATCTGCTATGTGGCAGATGTAACTGCTATGTGGCGTTCCAGGGAGGGAAGTCCTCCCTGGCATCTGGGATAAAAGGGCCAACATGGCTGGCATCCCTGCCTGTCAGCCCCATTCCTGCCCCATCACTGCAAGCAGTGACCACCTGGGGTGGGGAACGCCCTTCTTTTTTTTTTTTTTTAAGTTGAAGTCTCACCCTGTCACCTAGACTGGAGAGCAGTGGCACGTTCCCGGCCACCGCAGCCCCCACCTGCTGGGCTCCGGTGATCTTTCTGCCTCAGCCTTCCAAGTAGCTGGAACTACAGGCATGCACTACCATGCCCGGCTAATTTTTGATTTATTGTAGAGATGAGGTCTCGCCAAGTTGCCCAGGCGGATCTGGAACCCACGGCTCAGGCAGTCCACTCACCTCAGCCTCCCAAAGCGCTGGGGTTACAGGCTGAGCCACCAAACCCGGCTGGGGACGCCCTTCTTAAATGAATCCTGGTCACCAGCGGCAGTGACCAACTGGGATGGGGACACTCTTCCTATAGGAGTTCTGGTCACCACAGACAGTGACGATAGGGGATAGGACCTCTTTCTTATGAGAATCTTGGTCGCCGCCGGCAGTGACCACCTGGGATGGGGACCCCCTTCCTATGGGAGCCCTGATCACCACAGGCAGTGACCACCTGGGTTGGAGACACCCTTCTTAACATGAGTCCTGGTCACCAAGGCAGTGACCACCTGGGATGGAAACCCCCTTCTTACGGAAGTCGTGGTCACCACAGGCAGTGACTACTGGCGATGGCGACCCCCTTCTCATGTGAGTCCTGGCCAGAAGCCCAGTCCACCCTCCCAGCAGCAAAACTGCACCGGCACAAACTCCACGCCCTCTGCCTCTGTGTTGCCAGCGGTGGTCAGTCAGATGCCACAGTGGTGCCAAGAGAAAATGGTGCAAATGTCAAGGAACCAACCGAGGGCACGTTGCTCAGGGAGCCAGCAGCCTGCCATCCAGCCGGTCTGCACGGCGGGCTCGGGGGTGCCGGCCCAGCTTGCTTCCTCCTGCTCGGCTTTCGCCTCTTGTTGTAATAACGCGGAGACTGGATTCGCACAGCGGATCCTTGCCCGTGAACTACCCCAGCTCTTATTTTTCTTTCGCCATTCTCTTCCCTCCCCCGGTTATGAAAAATGAATCATTTGATACTGAGTTTTGGGAGGATGACGGCTCACGGCCTCATTTCAAAGGGATCAAGTCTGTCTTGGACAGCGTTGGTGAGATTCGGCTGCTGTGGTGAAGCGGCTTTTCTAAGAAAGCTTGGGGTGTTCCTCGGCCCCGCCTTTTGCTTAGTGATTTAGCCATAAGGCTGAGCCCGCAGCCTCAGCGAGACCTGAGAATGAAGGAGAGATGGAGTTCTCCGACCTCACCGCAGGCCCAACCCAGTCAGCATCTGGGGGCAGGGCCCAGTGCTCTGTGGTCTGCGAGGTCCTCCAGGAATTCCGATGTCTGCTCTGGTTTGAGAACCAGAAGGTGGACGGAAGTGACTTATCAAAGGAGGAGGTGGAAGAGGAGAAGCAGGGCTGAGAAAATTCCTTGGGTGTGTTTTGAACAGTGTTGCTGGTGGTGGTGATAGGGAAGGTGATGGCCATGGCAACGAGGGTGACAGTGATGGTGGCGATGTCACGGCACTGAGGGTGAGATGGTGGCGGTGATGGCGGGTGCTGTTGGGGATGTGATGATGACGGTGGTGGTGGTGGTGGTGAGATGGTCATGGCGAGGATGGTGAGACGATGGTCATGGCGATGGCGGTCGTGGCGATGATGATGAGATGGTGGAGGTGATGGGTGGTGTTGGTGACGTGATGACGATAGTGGTGGTGAGATGACGGCTGTGGCAGTGATGGTGACAGTGATGGCGAGATGGTCATGGCAATGACGGCGAGATGGTGGTGGTGACGTGATGATGGTGGTGGTGAGATGGTCGTGGCGAGGATGGTGAGACGGTGGTCATGGCGATGGTGGCCATGGTGAGGGTGATGAAGGTGGTCACGGCCATGGTCGTGAGATGGTGGCGGTGATGGCGGGTGGTGCTGGCGATGCGATGGTGGCGGCGATGGCGGTGATGGTGAGATGATGGTCCTGGCGATGCTGATGATGGTGGCGGTGATGGCGGGGATGATGGTGAGATGGCGGTGACGGTGGCGTGATGATGACAGTGACAGCGGCGGTGGTGAGGGTGGTCGTGGCAGTGGTGGTGTTGATGATGCCGGTGATGTGGCGACGGCCGTGGTGGTGGTGATTAGGATACCAGTCCCAACAGCAACGATGATCATGATGAATCTTTCTAATTGCACAGAGTTGTAAAGCTCACAGGTACCCTTTTCTGTGTTCTCGTGCAATGTGCAGCCACCCGGTGAGGGGGACCTTTTAATCTCCAAGGTATGGGAGAAATGGAGACACAGAGAGACAGATCATCTAATTCCCAAATTAGTTAGTGGCGAGTCAGTGGGCTCCAGGCCTCCCATCTTCCAGTCCCGTGCTCAGTCCAAGACCGCAAACATCGTGGTTCCGAAGACCAAAGAGAAACAGAACGGAAGAGCAGTCTCAACACAGAAGACCCTGCCACGGAGGGCCCATAGCAAGGGAGAGAGCCAGCCATGGGCTGTGATAGCTGCTGTGACGTGGCCGCTTCACGAGGCTCTGGCACCCAGTTACCCACTCGTGGGCTGACTTGGGGCTTGCCGGGAAGGCGTATTGCAGGTGGTTGTCATCGACAATCAGTTGACTCTGAGTAAAGGAGGGGACCAGCAGAGCGTGGGTGGCTTTATCCAATTTGCTGGAGCCCTTAGGAATGAAGACTGAAGTCCCTCAGAGAAGAAATCCTGCCTGAGGACTGAGGTGTCAACTCTTGCTGGGGCTTCTAGCCTGCCGGCCTGGCCTATGGATTTCGGACTTGCCAGCTTCCACAATCATGGAAACTCATCCCTTAAAATAAATCACCCTCTCTGTGTATATATGAATATATACACACATGCATATATGGATGTGTAAGAGACACACAAACATATACATATCTGTACACACGTCTATTCATACACACACACACACACACACACACACACACACACACACACACACACGCACACACCCCCACTGGCCTGACTCTCTGTGCACTCCAGCTGACCCATAGGACAGATGTGAGGAATTGGTCCTGCCTCCTGACAGCTGCGCTTGGAAAGTGGCTGCCGCTGGGCTTTGGACACAACGGTTTCTGTACCTGGTGTGGTATCTTGGGAGCCAGTGGCCTCTCTCCCCACTTGTCCCGTGTCGTCGGTCTCCAGGCTATTTTCGGGGGCCGCTAACAAGATGTCCAGAAGCAGAGAGAGGGTGGAGAGAGTCAGGGAGAAGGGGAGTGGCCACGAGCGCGCCCAGCATCGTTGAAAGTACCGCTTGAATGTGGTGGGAAAGGCGGGGGTGAGGTGGGAAACAGGCAGGCCGGATGGCTTTCTGATGGGCAGTGTCATCTCGGTGGCTTTGGGTGGACAGTCTCGGGTTCCTAAGGGGACCTTATGGGGTGCAGAAGCTGCTGGGCGCCAGCCCTGGCATCCTCCCTCACCCGTCCAGCTGCAGGAAGAAGAGGGGAAAGCCAAACGCCAGAAACAAGCACCCGGGTTTCTTTTCTTGTATATGGAGGGTCTCACTCTGTTGTCCAGGCTAGAGTGCACCGGCATGATCATAGCTCACTGCAGCCTCGACCTCCTGGACTCAGGCGATTCTTCTGCCTTATCCTCCCCAGTAGCTGGAAACACAGGCACGCACCACCATACCCGACTAATTTTTTTTTTTTTTTTTTGTAAAGACGTGGTCTTGCTCTGTTACCTAGGCTGGTCCAGATTCCTGGGTTCAGGCGATCTTCCTGCCTCAGCCTCCCAAAGTGCCTGGGTTACAGGCGTAAGCCATCACGCCTGACCCGGATTTTGAATTCCTGGGCGCTAAGTTAATCATCCCAGGGTCGCGACGACCTGTCTCCTGACAGAACTGGTGTCGCAGATGCTGGTGACAGTGTTCTGTGGTCTCCTGCTCGCCGTGATGGCGTCCCTTCTTTGGACATGGCCTTTCCACAGTCCATTCGCTCAGGGAGGACGCAGCCAGAAGATGACCGTGGCCCTCCGGACACGTCAGCTCCTGGCTTCTGTCCCCTCGACACTCCGAGTGTCCCACGTACTTGTGCACACCGCTCCGAGCTGAGTTCCCACCCCGAGCGACCCTGCCGGAGAGGGCTGGGCAAGTGTTCTTAGGCCACGTGAGGAGTGGGTGCCGGGTCCCGTGACCCCAGTTACGTGGTTAGCAGCAGCTGCTCTGGTGACAGCCAGCGAGGGAGGTGGTGAGTGGGTGCTTGGGTGATGTCATGCTTCTGGGTGACAAGCAACATTCGCTCAACAGACCCTTCTGCTCCCTGACCCCTTTCCTTAAGTGATTTCAAAAAAAACAAAAACAAACTGTTCGGTCGGTCGTGCCTCTGTTTGTTGACGTGTGCGTGGATTTGAGAGCAAGGTCAAGGTGATGGTGTTTTCTCCCAGAATGCTTCTCTTCCCTGTTGACTGTCACGAGCTGGGACGACCCTGGGCGTCCCCTGCGAGGCTGCCGTCTATGTTGCAAATGGTGGGGGTTGATTTGGACCAGTTGAAAAGCCGTGTAGGACTGTGCATTAAACACACACATGCACACATGTGCACACATGCACACACATGCACACACGTGCAACGCAGTTCTTTGAAAGAAGCCTGTCAACCCAGCGCAGACAGGCACTTGCCCGGCGACATTGTGGCCCTCGGCTCGAGGGTGGTCCTGGGGTCTTCCCTCACCCACCACCACGTGTCGCCCGCACCCCATCTGCGAGCCATTAAGTGATCGGACCAGGGTGGGCCCTTGACATCTCGAGACTGACCCCAGCCCGTCTGCCCACTCAGCACCACTGCATGGCCTCTCGGCCCCTGAGCCAGGCACATACTCTCCGTCTGGGCAGGAGGTTGGTGGAGGGGGTGGGGTGGGAGCCAGCGGTGGGTCGGTGGGTTCGAGACGGGAGGGGTGGAGTCAGCGTGCGGGAGTCGTTTTCCCAGTGCGGGATGGGAGCTGGACATATCCCAGCACCTCCCAGCCTGGCGGACCTCAGCCCCGGACTGGCCCTGGCTTTCAGCAAGAAGACAAGACCCCACCCCTCTACCGGGGGTGAATGATTATCTCAGGCACACACAGGAAAGACGGTTGCAAAGCAGAGAGCGACAAGGAAAAAAGGCAGACCCTGTGGAAGGCGACAGGGCCGTGGGTGAGGGAGAGAACGGTGTGGCCAGTCTGGGTGTGACCGGACGGGCCAAGGTGGGGGGCTGGTGTGTGCACCCGGGGGGAGGTCTGGAGGGACACTCCGTCCTCTGCTGTGACTCAGCTGTCCACCTCTGTCCCCGGAAGTGTAGGGCTTCCCCACTGACGGCCAGCCCTGGCGCAACAGCTGATGTCCTGCATGTCCCTTCAATTCTGGTCCCGTCTGCCTGGGCTTGGGGACCTCCAGGTTAAGGGCTCAGGCCCCGCTGCCGCCCCCCTCCCAATTTCAAACACTCACCACCAGACAACTCTTTACCTGAGTCTCCGATGGTACTCCCCCCCCATTCGAACATTTGCTGGGTGACTCAGCACTCAGGAGAACCGCGCACGTACACACTCTTACCAGCGTATGCTAAAGGTTTCAGCGGAGCACGTGGGGTTTCCACGTCCATTCTGGGGGCACCCTCCTCCCCACATCTCCACCTGTCTCTCCCCGCACCCTGGGAAAGTCCTCTCAACCCTGTCTTTGAGGTTTTTATGAAGGCTTCCTCTCGAAGGCATGGGCGTCGTGGATGGAGTCCTTGGCCGTCGGCGGCTTACCCCAGCTGTGCCCCTTTCCTCTTCCCGGAGCAGAGGCGATCCGGGGCACGGACGTTCCATCCCTCTCATCGCGGGGTTGGCTCCCTGGCAGCCAGCTCCACCCTTAGGGACTTCCCAAAAGTCACCTTATTACTGTCTACTCAGCACCTGTTATGATGAGCAGAGGACACCCGTCCCACCTTGACCGTGCTTCTCACACAGGAAGTTCCGAGGGCTTTGGGTACCCTACGCCAGGAACAGCGAGCGAGACCAGGTATAGATAGAAAATGACAGATCAAAGTCATCCAGGCCACAGCAGAGGCGCAGAGTCTGGAAAGGACGTGGTGTATTCACGGGAAGGGGGTGGCGCTGAGGCTGGCTCGTGGCCCGGGCTGCTGTTGGTCCCCACCAGGCAAGGCGGGTGGGGGAGTGTAACGGGGGTGCTGGGCTAAGTGATGTCTCCCCACAAGGCGTTGGGTCCTCATCCCTGGTGTCCGCCACCTCTTGTGGCAGATGCCTTGCCGTTGTGACAGTGAACGGCCTGGAGACGGGACGTTACCTGGAGTCGCAGGGTGTCTTAGTCTGTTCGTGTTGCTATAAGGGGATACCTGGGCCGAGTCGTTTATTTACTCATTCATTCATTCACTGGAGTTGAGGTCTCACTCTGTCCCCCAGGCTGCAGTGCGGGGGCGTGCTCCCAGCTCACCGCCTCGACCCCCTGGGCGATCCTCCTGCCTCAGCCTCCCGAGTAGCTGGGACTCCTGGCGTGTGTCTCCACACCTGGCTTATCTTTTGACTTTTTTTTTGTAGAGCTGAGGTCTCGCAATGTGGCCCAGGCTGGGCTCAAACTCCTGGGCTCAAGTGATCCTCCCGCCTTGGCCTCCCAGGGTGCTGGGATTACCGGTGTGAGTCACCCCTAGGCTGGGCAGTTTATACAGGACAAAGGTTTCTGTGGCTTAAGGTCCTGATGGCTGGAGAAGTTCACAGTTGGGCGTCTGCAATAGGTGAGGAACTGAGGCTGCTTCTACTGGTGACAGAAAGCAGAAAGGGGGGGACGGGGCAGACTCTTTGTCATGAATAGAGTGAGAATCCCCCTGCCCAGGACATTGTTCTACCCATGAGGGGACCCACCCAGGACCCCCAGATACCTGCTACCAGGCCCCACTCCTAACCCCACCACACTGAGAATTCATTTTTTTTTTTGAGTCAGGGTCTTACTCTGTTGCCCAGGCTGGAGTGCACTCACGGCTCACCGCAGCCTCGACCTCCTGGGCTCAGGCGCTCCTCCCGCCTCAGCCTCCCAAGCAGTGGGGACTACAGGCGTGCACCATCACACCCAACTAATTTTTTGGCGTTCCGTAGAGACAAACTCTTGCTATGTTGCAGGCTGGTCTCGAATTCCTGGCCTCAAGCCGTCCTCCCGCCCCAGCCTCCCAAAGTGCTGGGATGGTCTAAATTTCAAATGAGGTTTGGACGGGGCAGACATCCAGAGGACAGCCCTGGGTGCACCCGGGTCATCACCACGGTCCTCCCAAGAGGACACACTCAGGGTAGGAGGCTACAGGGAGACGGAGGGAGCAGGGTGGGGGCGAAGATCGGACGATGCCGCCAGGGACCCAGGACCGCCGGACCCCCTGGAGCCCCCAGAAGCTGGAAGAGGCAGGATGGGCCATCCCCCGGAGCTTTCGGGGCAAGCACATTCTTCATACCACCTTGGGCTCAGCTCAGCGATACTTTTGTGGCCTCCTGGCCTCCAGAACTGTGGAAGATTTTTATTGCTGGAAGCCGCCCAGTCTGTGATCATTTTGTTCCAGCAGCCGCAGGGAACAACCCCCAGAGGCCAGCTGTGTGTCCTGTGTCTCCTGCTCCAGCCAGGGCCACCTGCTATTTCCGGGCCCCAGAGCACAGCCCCGAGCCAGCCCTGCTTTCTTATGGGAAGCGGCGCCCGCTAGGGTGCGTGTCTGCTGTTTGCCACCAAGGGAAGCCACCCAGGAAAGCCACGCGCCAGCGCCAACACGAGAACACTTTTAGCACCCGGAGCGGCGCCACCTCCATCACCAGCCGCCGTCGGCGTTTTGCACTTCGTGGCTTGATGAAAACCCATTTATGGGGACCAGACAGCCAAGCACCGAGACGGCGTGCCCGCAGTCACTTAGAAGGAGAGAGGAGGAAGCGGGCGCAGCCCGTGCTGGCAGGAGACGGCGGCTGCCACACGCGTCCCTGGAAGCGTGCTGTGTTGTTCCCACACCGTGTCTGTGAGCAGGAGGGAGGAGTTTCCAGAGCTCTCTTCCTGATTCTCAGTCGCCCGAGCGGATGGTTCATTTCGGGTCTGGGTTTGCTGAGGCACGAGGCCCCCCCGGGATCGATGTCCTGCGCCAGGTACACAGGCCACTCAGGACACGGACCTGGTGGGGGCCATGGCAGGTGCCTGGCGCTCCCGTCCGCACAGCCTGGGTGTGAATCCTGCCCTTGGCTGCTGCTTCCTGGGTGGCCTCAGGATTCCGGCCACTTTGGACTCACTTCACTGTCTCTGAACGCCCCCAGGCTGGCTTGGAGAGTTTCCCCCCGAGATTCATGTCTACCTGGGCCCTGTGAATGTGGCATTATCTGGAAACAGGGCCTTTGCAGATGTGATCGTGCTGAGATGGGGTCACACTGGATTAGGGTATCTTTTTTTTGAGTCAGGGTCTCGCTCTGTTGCCCAGGCTGGAGTTCAGTGGCAAGATCACAGCTCACTGCAGCCTCAACCTCCTGGGCTCGGGCGATCCTCCTGCCTCAGCCTCCCAAGTAGCTGGGGCTATAGGCGTGTGCTGCCATGCCCAGCTAATTTTTTGATTTTTCGCAGAGACAAGGTCTCGCCATGTTGCCCAGGCTGGTCTCGAACCCCTGGGCTCAAACGATCCCAAAGGAGCCACCACGCCCGGCCTGACAGGTGTCCTTTTAAGAGAGGAAATAGAGACACAGGCACACACAGGTCAGACACACACAGATCACAAACACACAGGTCAGGCACATGCAGATCAGATACACACATCAGGCACACACGAGCCAGGCACACGCACAGGTCAGGCACACACACATGTCGAACACACACGTCAGACACAGACGTCAGGCACACATGGGTCAGACACGTATGGGTCAGGCACACACACATATCAGACACACACACATCAGGCATACATGGGTCAGGCACATACGTCAGACACACATCAGACACACGTCAGACACACATCGGGCACACATGGGTCAGGTACACACACATGTCAGACACACACATCAGGCACACACACGTCCAGCACACTGATCAGGCACACACACATGTCAGGCACAAACATCAGACACATACATCAGACAAATATCGGGCACACACAGGCCAGGCACACACACAGGTCAGGCACACACACGTCAGACACACACACATCGGACACACACGGGTCAGGCATGCATACATCAGACACACACACGTGAGTCACACACATGTCAGACACACACACATCAGACACACACGTCAGACCCCCACGTGGGGACGGAGGCAGAGGTGGGAGTGGTGCAGCCACAGTCCACGGCACCCCCGACACCCCCAGAGCTGGGAAAGGCCGAAGGGTTCCCCCTAGATCCCCTGCAGGCGCACCGCCCGGCCGACACCCGGCTCTGGGTCTCCTGGCCTTGCAAGCTGGGACCCTGTAGACCGCTCTTGTTTGAAGCCACCCATCGGGCTTGCGTGTTCGTGCAGCTCCAGGAAACCCCTCTAGCCCGCCCACTTCTTGGAAATGGGGACAATGGCCGCAGTGCCGGGACTGCCAGGAGGTCCCCGGGAGGTCCCACAGGTTGACCTACAGTTGCCAGCGTGACCTCAGGACGAGGTGTGGCCTTGGGAGGGGGCGAGGCCCCGGGGTGGTGCCCGCATGATGGGCTTCGGACCCTGACGCCTGTCATCCCGGCACTTTGGGCGGCCGAGGCGAGAGGTTCGCTCGAGGCCAGGAGTTCAAGACCAGCCTGGGCCCCATGGCGGGACCTTGTCTGTGCAAAATGGAAAGGTGGAAGGGAGCTGCTTCGACCGCCCTCCTGAGGATGCAACAAGCCATGCCGTCTTCACACCGGGACCCGGGAAGCCCGTCCTCACCAGACCCCGCGTCGGCCGGCACCTTGATCTTGCTCTTCAGCCTCCAGACTGTGAGCCATGGATCTCCGCCATTCTTAAGGCGCCCAGGTGGCGGTGTTTGATTATGGCAGCCTGAACCGAATCAGACTCGCAGGACGGGGTCAGACAGTGCCTGGTGACGGGGTCCTCCCCAGCACGGGAGCAGACCGGCCTTGGGAGCCCACGGCGGCCTGCGGTGTCAGCCGGGGCCGCGTGGGCGCGTAAGGTGGGACGGGACAGGGACTTTATTTCATGGTGGGAGGTAGCCGTGCCCGGCTGGCACCTCTTGGCCCCAGCCAATGCTCTGTCCCCGCAGCTCACAGCCGTGGTCTGGAGCCTGGGTCACCGAGCCCCCCGGGGATGTCCGAGTGGCCACGCCGGGTCTGTCTGTGCCTTCCTCGGCTCCGTGAGAAGGAATTAGAACTGGGGACAGAGGACGCCTCCCCACACGGGCGAGACGAGTCCCTGAGCCCACCCAGCACCGGGTCCTGGAGAGGTTTCTCATGGGACGCCCTTCGGGACTTGGCAGTGCAGTGTCTTCTGTCTTCAATGCTCCCGGCCTGCGTTCCGCATTTAAACTCTTGCAGGATGGGGGGAGTACAGGGTGGGGCTTGGTTCTAGACCTTTCCACCCGCATGTGAATGACCAACCAAGTCATTCTCTGTATTTATTTCCTTCTTTTGGTGCGTTTAGAAGCAGCGCAGTGGCAGAGGGCCGGGCACTGGTGGGTCCCTGCCACGTGTCTTGTGGTCACTGACCTTGTGAAGGGTGGGCGGTGAGCCCCGGCCCGACCCCGGCTCTCATTGGGTCAATAGGACAGGCGTTAATGGGCAATTGGCCCACTGCCGTCTGGAGGGCCGATCTGACCCCAGAGAGCTTGAGTGTGAAAAGCTGCCCAGGGCTTTTTTAAAAAATTGAAGTTCCGGCCGGTGTTTCAACCTCCCCAGATTTCATATAAAAATTCGGTTTTCTAGGTTCCCTGCGAAAACAAGGGACTGTGGCCCCACCCAGGCAGCTTCGGGCATGTGGACATCCGGGGAGGCGGCCCCATCGGAAAGCTGTCGCTCTCTGGCTTGCCACAGACCCCACCACTCCTTACGGTGCCCCTGGCAGACCTCCTCCTCGAGGGCGCGCCGTTGCGGGGAGGGCTCGGCCCCTCACAGGTTGCTCCTTCTGGAAGTTCTTCTGTGAGTCTTATTTGGGATTCAGGCTCTGTGTTCCCATAGAAACAGGGACGTGGAAGTTGCATTTCTAGATGGGGGCGTAGACATCCGAGTCGCCCAAAACGCTGCTGGTGTTCTGTGCACGTCTGTGACGGAGAGTCAGCGGGCAGCGAATTCACGGTGGCCACCATGCGTGTGAAGCTTCCGTAAGAGCCACACGTGTCTCGGTCCCGGGGAAACGCACCCGCCAGCCCACCAGGCCCTGCTTCACGGAGCATGCGTCAGTCAGATAGTAGCAAGGAAATGGATACACGTGACATGTCGGAGTTAGCGAGCAACACGCAGAAAAGTCAAACAGAGAGGGCTAGGAGGAAGTGGAGGCAGAGCTTTGGAAGCGAGGCCCCGTGACCTCCGAGCAGAGACCAGGAGAGCGGGAGGGAGAGGGTGGCTGACGGCGTATCTGAGGGGAGAGCCTCTCAGAGAGGGAGGCTGGCAGATGCAAAGGCCCTGGGGTCCGTGCGGGCCTGGGATGTTTGAGGAGCAGCTGGCCGTGGAGGTGGGGGTGGCCTGGGGCCGAGACCAGTGCTAGGAAATGAGGGGCCACGTGACATGGAGAGGACCTTGGGTTTCGTCTCAGTGACATGTGCAGCCGAGGACATGCTGGCTCCAAGATGAAGATCTGTCCACGCAGCCGGCAGCCAGTCACGTGCCCGGGTGGACGGCAGGAGTCATCCCGGGACAGTCAGCCGGGTCACGGGAACCTCAGAGATGGTGACGAGGCAGCTGGGTTCAGCTGACACCCAGTCCTGCCCATGTGGACGGCAGGTGTCATCCCGGGAGGCTGAGCCAGGTCACGGGAACCTCAGAGATGGTGACCGAGGCAGCCTGACCCAGCAGAACATTCTAGAGCTCGCTGTGCATTAAGGAGCCAGGGGATGCACGTGACTGCTTACGTGCAGATGGCCTCATATCTGGAGACGTGAAGTTTGGTGCCTCGGTCCTGTTTCCTGTCTTTCAAAGGTTCGGCAGCCAGACCGTCCTGGGCAGCCTCGTTCTAGAGGTCAATAGGTCCTTAGTCCAGAACGTCAGTGATGTGCTGGACCCCCCAAGACCCCGCAAGGGAAGACGCTGGGTCCGAGAGGCAAGGAGGTGACCCAGAGGCCATGGACGAGATGTGGGCTTTATTCAGGACCTTAGGCACAGGGAGGGTGGACCAGGAGCGGCTGGCTGGGTGGGAGAGCTTCCTGCCTAACGTGGGGGGCTCGCGGGTCACATGGCGCATCACAGAGGGCGGAGGCAGGGCTGGGTGTGAAGAGGGTGAGGTTTCATGCACACGTGAGAAGGCGCTTTACATGCGTTGCATGTGCACAGAATGGCTGCCAGTGCTCTCTGGGGGTGGGAATCACAGTATTATAATGAGTATGATGATGAACACGAAAATGAACATTATAACGAGTATGGTAATGAGCATTATAATGAGTACGGTAATGAGCACCATAGGTTACAGTGCATATTGTATCGAGCATTCTGATTATTATAATGAGTATGATAATGAGCATGGTAATGAGCATGATAATGAGCATTGCATATTATGTGTATGATAATGAACATGGTAATGAGCACCATGAATATTATAGTGCATATTGCAATGAGTATTATAATTATTTTAGCAGTATGATAATGAGCATGGTAATGAGCGTCATGAGTTTATGGTGCACATTGCATTGAGTATTCTGATTATTATAATGAGTATGATAATGAGCACGGAATGCGTATGGTAATGAGCATTGCGTATTATGAGTATGATAATGAGCTGGTAATGAGCACCTTGAATATTATAGTGTGTATTGCAATGAGCATTATGATTATTATTGCGAGTATGATAGCATCGTAATGAGTATAGTAATGAGCATTATAATGAGATGAGTGTGGGCATTGCGTATATGAATATTATAGTGAGCATTGTGATGAGTGTGATAATACGCATTATAATGAATATGGTAATGAGGTAAAGGGGAACTGAAGCCATCTAAGGTCAAGGGCCTAGATTCAGGCACGGACCTGGTCTGAGCCATCCGGGGCCTGACCGCCTCAAGGAAGGGCGTGTAGAACCAGAACTTTCACTGAGCTTGGAGGCAAGATGTGGCCGGCAGGCGGGGGACCCTCCGCCCACGGCCTCAGCCTGCCCTACGCTCCCCAGGCTGGAGCCGAGGGGAAGGGACATCCCAGGCTGGCCACCCCCAGCAGCCCTCCTGGCTGCAGCCCCGACTAGGGCCCTATCCCGGCTGTGCGCATGTGGTCACCGGGTGTGTGTCGCCTGACCCTGGGCACCACAGGGCTGGTTGTAGCCTTCGAGCAGGATGAGGTGTGTGCGTGCGGGGGAGACCTTGTGAATTGTCCCGGGTCGGCCCAGGACGACGTTCGGAGTTAACTGGTGAACGGAGCAGGACCTGGGAGGGAGGGTCGGCGGAGAGGGAGGCTGTGGAGGACGCCGCCTTCACGGACCCCTCGGGAGGCAGGAGGGGCTGTGTGGGCTCCTGGGGGCGAACAGAAAGGCGTGTCCTCAGAGCTCGTGTCCCTGGCCCTCCCCTCGGGGTGCTGTGGCCCCAGGGACCGGGCCGGGCGGGAACCCACAGTCCCACGAATCATCTTCTGAGCAAAACAGCACGATGCACTCGGGGAAGATTGTGACTGGTGCCTGCGAGGTACGTGCAGGCCACCACCCTCCGTGCGCTTAGACAGATGTGTTCTCGAGAACGTGGGCCCTCCCTGGGGTCGTGTGCAGAGGCCACAGCGCTGCCCTCCCTGGTGTGAACACAGCAGAGACGTGCACAGAGAAGAAAGAGACCAAGAGGCCAGGGAGACCGGAGACAGGGATGACCCCCCTCCAGCTGGAGAGAAGCCCCTCTCTGCCTGTGGGTGGCACTGGAAGCCGTGGGTCTCTGCGTCCCGGAAGCCCGGCACCCTGCGTGGGGAGGCAGGAGGGGTGAAAGTGGAGACCTCGGTGGGATGCACCGTGGCCGACATGGCTGGTGGGGACCTCGCTGATGTCTTCACACTTCTCCAGCCACCCAGGCCTCTGCTTCTGCTTTGCATGAAACCGACAGCTGCAGGAGCTGAAGGGGGTTTCCAAAGTACGTTCCGAACCCCGGTCGGTCAGCGCGGTCAGAGAGGATAGCAGCACCCTTGAAGGGGCTCTTGGAAATGAGTAATGATTAAAAACAGAGGCCAGGCTCAGTGGCTCAGCCTGTCATCCAGCAATTTGGGAGGCCGAGGCGAGTGGATGGCCTGAGCTCGCGGGTTCGAGACCAGCTGGGCAACTCGGCAGGCCCCCCGTCTCTACAATGAATCGAAAATTAGCCGGGCGTGGTGGCGTGTGCCTGTAGTTTCAGCTACTTGGAAGGCTGAGGAGGAAGGATCGCCAGAGCCCAGCAGGTCGACGCTGGGGTGCACTTGGAGTGTGCCTCTGCACTCCAGCCTGGGCAACAGAGTGAGACTCTGACTCAAAAAAGAAAAAAGAGGACAGCGGTGGCGTTGGAGCGTCCTGACGCGTTCCGGGCATCCTCAGGCGGGTCCACCCGCCCAGTCATGAGATTTCCAGAGGGAGAGCGAGCCAGGAGGCGCCAAGCGGCGATGCTGAGCAGAGAGGTGTGCCCTTCCCAGCGGGAAGGGTCCCAGGCCCCTGTCTAATGAGCGTTGAGGAGAGATGCCAGTGTACGTGTGTCTTAAGAGGTCAGAGGGCACTGCGTGGGAGAATTACTCAGTCTGGTCCCAGAACGGGGCTTGCGGGTCATGGGTGGATTCTAAGATTTCCCGGTGGGCATCTAGGAGCAAGAGCTTGTCTGAGGAATTTGGAGATCAACAAAGAAGATGCCACACTGAGACACCAAGCAGTTGTGAGGAAGTTTCTTTTTTTCTTTTCCTTTGTTTGTTTTGAGTCGGGGTCTCACACTGTCGCCCAGGCTGGAGTGCAGTAGCATGATCACAGCTCACCGCAGCCTCGACCTCCTGGGCTCAGGCAATCCCTTCCGCCTCAGCCTCCCAAGTCACTGTGACTTCAGGTATGCGTCACCACGCCTGGCTTTTTTTTTTTTTAAGTTTGTTTTTGTAGAGATGAGGTCTCACTCTGTGGCGCAGGCTGGTCTCCAACTCCAGGGCTCCGGTGATCCTCCTGCCTCGGCCTCCCAAACGGCTGGAATTGAGGAAGTGTCTTGACTGGTAGATGAAGCCTCATGGGCGGCAGCCCTGAGAGAGAGCAGGTGACAAATGTCCAGCTCCTCTGGGAATCCTTGGGGTGGAGACGCGACACAGATGCCAATTTCCCCAGGAGCTTGGCAGATCCATAAAGCATTTTCAGTTTCCTTCTGTATCCCTCATTATACAGGGTTAATGAAAACCCACCTGGTGAGACTCTGTAGGGGGGTGACATCCCAGGCCCCTTAGGAATTTGGTGAGAAAGGCACACACAAAAAGTCAGTATGAGAAAAACGCCCCCAGAAGGAGTGAACGTCCAGAACTCTGGGGCTGGCAACACAGAAGCCATCCTAAAAGTCTCAAGAGAGAAAGCCCCATTTCACCTCGAGGCTCGGGGGTCTGATGTTTCAGTCGCCACTGTGGACTCGGACATTCCTCGAAGCTCGGCGGGCACAGCCTTCCTGCCAAACCAGTGTTCTGGTCAGTCCACGTGAGGGTCCAGGGGTGTTCTCAGATTCTCAAGATCTGCCTCTGCCATGCTGCTGGAGACGGACTTCACCCAGACGAGGGGACGGGTCAGAGCCGGGAAGACCTGGACTCAGGGACGGGGGTGAGCTGGCACCGGGCAGAGGCTGGACTGGGCCTGGCATGAGTGCAGAGTGTGGGCCCAGGAGGTGGGCGGCCCTGGGAGGCGGTGGCCCGGGACACAGAGAGCGAGAGATGCCTTGGCACCTCCGAGAAGAGACTGGCAGTCTGTCTTTCATGCCTCAGAAGCTGGTGATCCTGGCCGGGCTCGGTGGCGCAGCCTGTCATCCCAGCACTTGGGGAGGCCGAGGCGAGTAGACGGCCTGAGCCCGCGGATTCGAGACCAGCCCAGGCAACTTGGCGAGACCTCGTCTCTACGATAAATAAAACATTAGCCGGGTGTGGTGGCGCGCGCCTGTAGTTCTGGCTACTTGGATGACTGAAGCATAAAGATTGCCGGAGCCCAGCCGGGCGACAGAGTGAGACTCCAACTCAAAAAAAAAGAAAGAAGTTGCCAATCCTCACTGATAGGCCGCAGGAAGTTTGAAAACACAGCCATCATCCTCCCGAGGGAAACGTCATCACCGCCGACTGCCTGTCTCGCTGCGGATGAGAGGTGGTAGCTGTGATCGTGTGAACACAACGGCTTAACTGGAGCCGGGGACCCGGCCGCGGTGGGCTGGGTGACAAGGGAGCAAAGCCCTCGCCGTCCCTGGCGGGAAGCCAATATGTGATGTTTCAACAGAAGATCCAGACGTCTCGCCGGCCGCGTGCGTGCTCGCTACAGATCAACACCCACGGAGGCAGCTCAGCTGGGAGGTGGCCGACACCGCAACATGGCGTGGCTTGGATGGGAATGCGCCCCTCAGACCCAGCGGGGAACGGGTTGGTCTGACGTTTTTAAACCGTCAGTCCAGATGCAAGGCGTTGATCAGAGTGAATTCGTGATTGTGTTTGTTTAAGGTGGCGCACGCCTGTCATCCCAGCACTTTGGGAGGCGGAGGTGGTGAGAGGATTGCCTGAGTCCATGGGTTCGAGACCCGCCTGGGCAACTTGGCAAGAACTCATGTCTACCATAAATCAAAAAATTAGCCAAGCGTGGTAGCGCGCGCCTGTAGTTCCAGCTACTTGGAAGGCTGAGGTGGAAGCATCGCCAGAGCCCAGCAGGTCGAGGCTGGGGTGGGGTCTGTCATCTCCCTCGCAGTGTCCCTCCTGCCCATCTGCCTCCCTCCGTCCCTGCCGCCACCGTGGGGTCTCCCTGTCACCGGCTTCTCCTCCCTGCAGCTGACGCTCCTGGTGGCACAGGGGTCCTGCAGTTCCTTGGTAGGCCAGGGCCCTCCTGCTGGGGCGGTTCTCATGCCTCCTCCTCTGCCGGGTGAGCTGCAGTCCACACTCCAGGCGCGGGCCCGGCTCTGAGCTCTGGCGCGTTGCACAAGGGTTCCCGCTGCCCTTGGCCAGGTCCTGTGCGTCCTTCTCCCTCCCCGCCTGCTGTCCAGGTGAGCGGCTTTTGTCTCCGTGGGCTTTGCTGTGTCCCCAACCAGGCGGTGGCTTTCCCAAGGGCGGGACCTCCTGCAGCTTTCCATGTCCCTCAGTTTTGACCCCCGTGTGGGCGGTCACTAGTCATTATCTTTTCCCTGGTTAAATGCTGGGGAGCACAGCTCAGTTCTCTGCTGGGCCCTGGGCCCCGCCTTTTGTTCCAGCGATCCCTCGTGGTGACTTGCCCGTGAACCTTTAAGAGCGGGAAAGGTGATCCGTGTTCCCCCAAACCCCGAGTATTGAAGAATTTGCTGCCACGCACGAAGCTGCCGTCTCCATCTGCACGTTCAGGGTCGTTTAATCCTCAGAACACGCCCTCCAGGCCCGGGGTCGAGGTGTGCCGGGGACACCCCCAACCAGCTGCCGTGGTGGAGTCCCCCAGAATCCCTCTCTGGGTCCGTCCCACCTTCCCTCTTGTCCCAGGCTGCCACGTACCCCCTCCCCCAAGTCGGCAGTCAGGGCCAGTCGTCCGTCTCGTCCCCTGGTGACTGGGGCACCTGCAGGTCCCTCCCTGCTGGGAATAGGGAGGGCTCGCGGCAGCCATGCACCGGGCGGGGGAGACGGGAACAGAGGGCCAGAAGGTGACGAGGACCTGGAGGGAGCAAGGGGGGCAGACAGGCCACACGTGCACACACAGCACAGGTGCACATGTGTGCACGCACACACGAAGAGCGTAGCCCTGAGGCCCCCGGCTCTGAGAGCCCCCAAAGCCTTCACCAAGCTTTCCTGTGATTTCTCTCCAAGCAGCCTTCCTGGGGGCACCGTGGGAGTGGGCTTCTGTTCCTCGGACACGAGCAGCGCACATCCATGGGACGGCTCCAGGACTCGCCCAGAGTTTTTGTCCTTTTGTTTTCCTGCTTCTCAAGGGGAAGAGAGAGAGAGAGAAAGAGAGTATGTGTGTGTGTGTGTGTGTGTGTGTGTGTGTGTGTGTGTGTGTGTGTGTGTGTGTGTGTGTGTAATGTCACGTGCTCAGATGCCAGGGTAGCTCCCTCCTGGTCCTTTTAGATGTCCAGAAAGTGCTTGACACGATGGTGGACGCTCCCACCTCGAGCGCCTTTGGGGCCAGGTCCTGCAGAGCACTCAGGATGTCTTGGCACGATGCGATGAGAGGGAGACGCTGTCCTCGGGGAGTGGCGGGGTCTGGGAGACGCCAGGGCCTTGGGGATGGCACCTCGCCTGTCTCCACCCGAAGACCGTCTCAGGGCAGGGCTCCCTGGGCGCCCGGGCCCTCGGGTCCCAGGGGCCCGCTGCCAGGCGGGCCCTGGGGCTTGTGTTGGGACGTTTTCCTGCCTCGTGACCTTGGGACTTTGGAAGGTCGTTGTCTGCTCCGGGGGCGTTCCTCCCATCTCCTCTGAACTTGGAGGGCGTCTGTGCGTCCACTGCGGGGCGATGAAAGCAGATGGATCCCACGACGTGCGAGCACAGCCCGTGGCCCCTCTGCACGGCATCTCGGCTTGTCCGGAGCTGATGGGAGACATGTTCTGACTCCAGGCAGAGAGCTGGGGCCTGGGCAGGACGGAGGTACGTGACGGCCGCGACGCGTCCCAGGCTTACCAGTTTAAACGCGACAGGCAGCAGCCACGTTTCGCCAGAGGTCACACCCCTCGAGGATCCTCAGGCAGGAGAGGGATGCGAGAGAGCCAGTCCCGAGGAGGAGGGATGGGTCGTGCCAGGGACCTCGTGGGTGCCACGGGCCTCCCCCGCCAGCTGGGGACTGAGGCTCTCCCTGCTCACCTTTCTCCAGAGAGGCTGTCGGGGTCCCCGATGGGGCCCGTGGGTGGGAATTCGAGGGAGCTGGCGCCCGCCCGGCCTGCCCTGACAATTTGTGAAGCAGATCCGTGGTGGGGAACCGTTTCCACGCCAGCTTTTGGCTATAAGAGGTTATCAGAGACCTAGCGGTTGGCAACACGTTGGAGACACGGACAGCAAAGACAAACACAGGGTCTTATTTCTGTCCCCGGTTGCCTTGAAAGTATTTGAAAAACCTCGCTTTTGTTTTTTTGGAGACGAGGTCTCACTCTGTCACCCAGGATGGAGTGCAGTGGTGTGATCACAGCTCACCGCAGCCTCAAACTCCTAGCCTCCAACAGTCCTCCCTTCCCAGCCTCCACTACCATGCCCAGCGAATTTTTTTAAATTTATTTTTCAATTTTTGTTTTAGAGATGTGGGTACAATTCAGGGTTAGGTATACAATTGCTCATGGTACAGATAAAGCTTGAGCCTCACTCTGGTCCCCACTTCGCTTGGTTTGAGATCAGGCACTCTAACTGATGCTGTGTCCCCGACCCCCATCCCAAACCCGGTAATATCCCGCTGCTGCCAACCCCTTTCTTATAGGATTATGGTAAATGTTCAGGGTCTGCTTATGAGTGAGAACATGTGGTACTCTGTTCTTTGTTTCTGTGACAGATCACTGAATGTGATAGACTCTAAATCCATCCAAGTTGCTGCGAAGTCTGTAATTTTGCCCTTTTTTATGGCCACATAATATTCCATCTTGTATATGTACCACTTTTTTTAAATCCAGTCCACTTTCGATGGGCAGCCCGGTGGGTTCCATGTATTTGCTGTTGCAAATAATGCTGCAAAAACCGTGTGTGTGCAAATATATCTTTTTCATAGAGTGATATGAGTTTCTCCAGGTTTATTCCCAGCAGGGGGATTGTGGGGTCCTATGGGAGGGCGATTTTTAGATCTTTTGGGAATTGCCACACTGTTTTCCACAGAGGCTGTACTAGTTTACACTCCCACCAACAGTGTAGAAGTGTTCTTTTTTCCCCCGCATTCTCTCCAGCATCTGTTGTTTTTTGAGTTATTGATGATGGCCATCTTCACTGGAGTTAGGGGGTACTTTTTGTGAAGACAAGGTCTTGGCTGGGCTCAGTGGCTCAGTGGCTCAGCCTGTCATTCCAGCACCTTGGGGGGATGAGACAAGTGGATTTCCTGAGCCCGCGGGTTCGAGACCCACCTGGACAACTTGACAAGACCTCATCTCTACAATAAATAAAAAAAATTAGCTGGGCATGGTAGCGCACACCTGTAGTTCCGGCTACTTGGAAGGCTGAGGTAGAGGGATCGCCAGGGCACTCCAGTCTGGGTGATAGAGTGAAACTCCACCTCAAAGAAAAAAAAAAAGACAAGATCTCACTATGTTGCCCAGGCTGGTCTTGAACTCCTGGCCTCAAGAAATCCTCCCACCTTGGCCTCCCGAAATGCTGGGATTACAGATGTGCTCCACCGCTCCTGGTCTCTTGTTGGTTTCAGTACTGATTCTTCCGTGTGTGGGTGGTGGTTTTTTGTTGTTGTTTTTTTTTTATGTTTTGAGAAGACGCTCCAGAGAGTTGGCATTTAAGAAATGACATCTACCCAAGAGAGGGAGTCACAGGCAGCTATGACATCACTTGGGACAAATGGACTTCACTTAGTGTGAGACCCCAGCCGCTGAGCTTTGAGGTGGTACCCACTGCAGTTCAGCCAGGGCTGCTGGGCAGGCGGGGGCATATGGCCCCTGCTAGTATGTCCTTGGCGGGCTCCCCCAAATCCCTGCTTTATTTGATATAATTCACAACACGGGGGCAGCTTAAGACACCTGTTAACACTGCCAAGGAGGAACTCAGTGCCAAGATTCATTCTGCTTTTTGAAACGTGGGGTGTGAAAAAGGGCACCCTCAAGCCACCTTGTCTTTTTTTTTTTTTTTTTTCAGTTGGAGTCTCACTCTGTCACCGCAGCCTCGACCTACTGTGCTCTGGCGATCCTTCCACCTCAGCCTTCCAAGTAGCCGAAGTTACAGGCGTGAGCTCCCACGCCCGGCTATTTTTAAAAAAATTTTATTGTACAGCCGGGCTCGGTGGCTCAGCCTGTAATCTCACGCTTTGGGAGGCTGAGGTGAGTGGATTGCCTGAGCCCGCGGGTTCGAGACCCACCTGGGCAACTTGGTGAGACCTCATCTCTACAATAAATTAAAAAATCATCCGGGCATGGTAGTGCGTGCCTGTAATTCTGGCTACTTGGCAGGCTGAGGCAGAAGGATCGCCGGAGCCCAGCAGGTCGAGGCTGCAGTGGCCAGGAGTAGCCACTGCACTTCAGTCTGGGCGACAGAGTGAGACTCCAACTCAAAAAAAAAAAAATTTATTGTAGAGGTGAGGTCCCACCAACTTGCCCGGGTGGGTCTCAAACCTGTGGGCTCTGGCAATCCACTCGCCTCAGCCTCCCAAAGTGCTGGAATTACAGGCTGAGCCACCAAGCCCATGTAAGCCGCCTTGTCTTGACGGAGGCCTTTCAGGTCTGGGACAGCGTCTGGGAAGACAGCATCTGTGTTGATTCATCTCTTCATAGAAGTCACCCATCCGGCGGGGAACTAGCACATGGGGCGTGTGTTTGCTGATGAAATAAATATGTAACAGGATGGCATCCCCTGTTCAGAAAAGACCTCTTGTCTGGACAGAACGGAAATGCTTGTGGTTTTAGGCCTCAGGGTGCTGGAAAGATCGGTGTGACCCACAGAGAGGGACGTCCCGAGTGGGACACGGATAGCTGAGCAGCGTCCTTTTTTTAAAATTTATTTTTTATTTTATTATAAAGATGTGGGGTCCATTTCAGGGTTAGGTATATAAACATTGATCATGCAGGTACCCTTGTTTTTTTTTTGTTTGTTTGTTTGTTTTTTTTGAGTCGGAGTCTCACAATGTCACCCAGACTGGAGTGCAGTGGCCGCTTCCGGCCACCACAGCCTCGACCTGCTGGGCTCCGGCGATCCTTCCGTCTCAGCCTTCCGAGTAGCCAGAATTATAGGCCTGCGCTACCACGCTCGGCTGATTTTTTGATTTATTGTAGAGATGAGGTCTCCCTGCCCAGGCGGGTCTCGAACCCGCGGGCTCAGGCAATCCACTCACCTCAGCCTCCCAAAGGCGCGGGATGACAGGCTGAGCCACCGAGCCCGGCCGTTTGTTTGTTTTGAGTTGGAGTCTCACTCTGTCACCCAGACTGGAGTGCAGTGGCCGCTCCCCGCCACCACAGCCTCGACCCGCTGGGCTCCGGCGATCCTTCCGCCTCAGCCTTCCGAGTAGCCGGAACTACAGGTGTGCACTACCACGCCCGGCGCATTTTTGATTTATTGTAGAGATGAAGGTGCGGCCAGGCCAGGTGCAGCCTGACTTGGAAGAGCGCGACTCTCATCTTTGGAAAACAGCAGTGGCGTCCTGGGGACCTGGACGTGCCTGACTCCTGCATGATTTCCCTGCCACCACTCCCCGGAGGTGGTGAGGCCTCAGGGATAGCCTGCAGGAGACGGACCTGGTGACCGGTGGATGGCGCTACCCCTGGGAAGAGAACACACCACTGGGCAGCTCTGTGGAGCGCACACACGTGGCCAGCCACGCCCTCTCCTGCTACTGCTGGTGGGCTGAGACCCCATATCCCTCTTGGCTCCCAGAGTGTCTAAGACGAGGCCTCGCCCTATGCAGGTTGGGCTTTCAGCATGAAAATAGGTGCAGCCAGGTGCAGTGTCATCCCAGCCGGTGTGAGCCACTTTGGCAGGCTGAGGTGAGAGGATTGCCTGAGCCCAAGAGTTCGAGACCGGCCTCGGCAACATGGCAAGACCTCGTCTCTACAACAAACCAAAACATTAGCCGAGCATGGTGGTGCACACCTGTAGGTCCAGCTACTTGAAAGGCTGAGGTGGAAGGATCCCCGGAGCCCAGCAGGTCGAGACTGGGGTGGCCGTGAGCGTGCCACTGCACTCCAGCCTGGGCGACAGAGTGAGAGTCTGACTCAAAAAAAAGAAAAGAAAAGAAAAGAAAACAGATACATCTGGAAGTTAGTATTTCCCGTGGCTCTCAGAAGGGACTGTGTCTTTTTGTCTTAGAGGAATTTTGTTCTAGTTGTTGACATCCCCAGTGGCGGCTTCCATGGCTAAGCCAGAAGCAATGCTTTGTCTAGAACCAGATGTCTGCAGAATGTTTTCTTTTCTTCCCAGAGCTTCATAGTTTTAGCTTGAAAAAGACATTTGCATCCATTTCCAGCAGAAGGTGCCGTGCCGTGGAGGTGATGGTAATTCTGAGAAGTTTAGAGTGGGCTTATGGAAAATGGTAACAAATATTGCACGTGGAGACCCTTTCAGAGTTTCTTCAAAAAATATTTGTTGGCTGGGCTCGGTGGCTCAGCCTGTCATCCCAGCACTTTGGGAGACCAAGGTGAGAGTGGATTGCCTGAGCCCGCGGGTTTGAGACCAGCCCGGGCAACCTGGTGAGACCTTGTCTCTACAATAAACCAAAACATTAGCCGGGTGTGGTAGGGTGCGCCTGTAGTTCTGGCTACTTGGAAGACTGAGGCGGAGGGATCGCTGGAGCCCAGCTGGCCTACGCTGGGGTGGCCGTGAGCGTGCCACTGCACTCCAGCCTGGGCGATGGAGTGAGACTCCAACTCAGAAAAAAAATTTTGTTATGCTGATTCTGAATTACCAGGATCTCTGCCGACTTGAAAATGGGTGATGTTTTTCTTTCTTGGTGAAAAATGTTTTGGGGATGATTTTCACGCGGGAAACATAATACGTGTCGTGGAGAGGGTGCATCCGTGCAAAAGAGATGGCCCCGTCCAGCAGCGGGAAGGGCTTGCCAAAGACAAGGTCTCATCAACAGACCATCAGCCTCCATAATTCGCCGTCACCCTGCGGGCCAGTAATGGCCTCCAGTTTCTGGGTGTGTCTTTTTCATCAAGACACCTTCTCTCCCCCTTTTTGAGGGGGTAGGTGAGCCGGGCACAGTGGCTCATGCCTGTCATCTCAGCACTTGGGAGGTGTAGGCTGGAGGATTGCCTGAGTCCAGGGGTTCGAGACCAGCCTGGACAACTTGGTAATACCTCGTCTCTACAATAGATCAAAAAATGAGCCAGGCATGGTGGTGCGTGCCCGCACTGCTTGGTACTTGGGAGACTGAGGAGGAAGGATCACCTGAGCCCAGCAGGTTGAGGCTGGGTAGCCGTGATCTTGCCGCCGCACTCCAGCCTCGGCAACAGAGTGAGACTCTGACTCAAAAAAAAATTTAAGAAATAATAAGCCGGGCTCGGTGGCTCAGCCTGTAATCCCGTGCCTTGGGAGGCTGAGGTGAGTGAATTGCCTGAGCCCGTGGGTTCGAGACCCGCCTGGGTAACTTGGCGAGACCTCATCTCTACAAGAAATCGAAAAATTAACTGGGCGTGGTAGTGCGCGCCTGTAGTTCCAGCTACTTGGAAGGCTGAGGCGGATCGCCGGAGCCCGGCAGGTCGAGGCAGCGGTGGCCGGGAGTGGCCACTGCACTCCAGTCTGGGCGACTGAGTGAGACTCCAACTCAAAAAAAAAAAAAAGAGAAATAATAAATAAAAATGCCGGGATAGGTGAAGTCTTAGAGATGACCTATAAAAGACTGATCGTGGTGACCAGTTGACTGTGTCACCACCAGGAAAAGGAACACAAAGACAGGTTGTTTTGTGACACTTTCCATGTCCCCTGCTTGCCTCACCCTGGCCAGGCCAGCTGTTCTGTCCCACAGTGTCCCAGGCCTGGTGTAGATGCCCTCTTAGTGCGGTGTGGAGGGAGAGATGGCCACGCCTGCACTTGGCCGCTAAACGCTCTGTGCCATCTTGCTTTTTAAACCATTTGCTGAGGTCTAATTTGCACACCACACAATTCACCCACATGACGTGCTCAACCCCATGGTCTCCAGTGCACCCACAGTCGTACGGCTGTTCCTATGGTCATCTTAGAACTGTCACCTCAAGAAGAAACTCTTTCCCGTCCTTCCCCGAGTCCCCGCCTCCAGTCCTGGGCGGCCACGAATCTACTTTCTGTCTCTGGATTTTCCTCTCTCTTCAGGACGTCTCCTATGAATGGAGTCAGGCAACACGTGGCTGTCCGTGTCTGTCTTCTTGCACTGGGCACAGCATTTCTGTGTTTGTCCGTGTTGCAGCCTGGATCGGGGCTTGGTTTCCTCTTATGGCTGAGTAATATTCCATTCTATGGTTTGCCATCTTTTGGGCATCTGTGTCTCTATTGATGGCTTCTGTGCATTCTTGCTTTAAGAAAAGCATTTATGTTTGCAAGATCAGCTGCTGAGGCCAATGATCTTGACCCAGACCTGCTGGTAACTTAGGAGGGGCATGGGTTCAACATCTCACATCAGCCAGGTGGGATAACAGAGAATGGAGCTGGAATCACACGAAAACGGTAAATACTAGCGCCCATTTGCACCTGTCAGCTTGGACTAGGTTATGCCTCATAACAAACATCCCCACACTCCCAGTGTGCATCTGGCGGCTGCATCTAAAGGTTGACTGTGGCTCTGTTCCAGTTCCATCTCTGTTCCAGGCTCTAGACGGGAGGAGACATTGCTGTTCTCTGGGCAGAAGGAGCAGAGCCCATGCAGAGCTGGACACCTGTGGGGCAGGAAGGACATGCTTCCTTCCACAGGGAAGCCCGGCTCACCACAGGGTGGTGGGCGGGGCTGTCGGATGAGAATCAGGGAGGGGTCGAGTGATTGCAGCCGAGCAAATTCTCAGCATCTATGTTGGCAAGACAGGATCCACGCTTGACCCCTCACTGTACCTGTGTAAATAAGATGTACAGAAACGCAGTCGCACCCCTTTGCTTACATCTTTTCTGCCATAGTCCCTCGCTGCAGCAACAGGGGGAGTGGCTGTGATGGACCCCAGGGGTCCTCAGAGCTGGAGGTGTTTACTCTGGCTTCTACAGCATCTGCTCATGCCGGCGCTGTGTCCTTTCCATCCTTGTCCCTGCTGTCATCATGGTGACCGTTATGTGGTACTTTCAGCACGCATTTCTGATGCCAGCCAGGATCCGATCGCTTTCTCTCTTGTGGTTGCTAGGATAATGTCCCTCCAACATGCCTGCATCCTGATGCCCCAAACCTGCGTATATGCCACCTTACATGGCAGAAGGGACGTTGCAGATGGTCTGGGGATGAGGAGATGACCTTGGACCATCTGGGTGTGGGGCGATGGAACCATGAGGGTCTTTACGAGAGGAAGACTGGAGGGTCCGAGTCAGGGAAGGTGACATTGTGACAGAAGCAGAGATTGGGAGAGACTGGAAGGTGTGTGCTGCTGGCGTTGACGTGGAGGAGGGGCCACCAGCCACAGAACGCGGGTGGCCTCTAGAAACGGGAACTGGGGAGGAGACAGACCCCCCCCCCCACAGCCTCTGGAAGGGATGCAGCCCTGCAGAGAAGACACCCTTAGTTTAGGACGTCTGACCTCTAGAGCCCTAAGATAATCCCTGCTGACTGTCCCAATTACACTTGTGGTCATTTATTACAGCAGCCACAGGGGACTGATACTCACGTCCGAGTCCCCGAGGCTTCCCAGCCAGCCTTTGAGGCAGGCCCTGTCATGACTGCCCCATTTCATAGATGAAACTGCGCACAGAAAGGTCCCATCACCGCCCGGGGTAGAGCCACTTTCAAACCCGGGCGTCCTGTCTTCTCCGCCCTACCCCCAGACGTTTCTGCATGAACGTGCTTCCTTCTCAGGCTACGAGCACAGCCGTTGAATGATGACTGTGGGTGTGACTGCCGGAAGTGACACTGGAGACCAAGGGAGTGACAGGCCCTCGGGCCGCCGCCTCTGCCACCGGCACCCTTTTAGGAGAGGCTGGAAGTCACTTTGGGGTCACCTGGATTTTCTTCAGTGTATGCGTCTTCCTGACTCTTCGTTGGCACAGACTTGGGGTGGGGGTTTAAGGTGGACCTGCTGTCTGTCTGGGCTCAGGGTCACGGGCGGACCCTTACCTGCCAGGTCTCCCCACCTGTGGCATTGCTCGCATCTTTCCAGTCTTGCCATTTCCCCTCCCTTGGTCCCGAAGTGGCCCCACGGAGCTTGTTGGAGAGGGCTGGTTCCTCCTCCGAGGAGAGCACCCACCCACCCCCTGCTCCCACCCTGTCAGACACTCCTTTCACCATGGGAATCAGCCTTGGGACAGATGCCTTCATCTGACACCACCTGCTTCTCCTCCATCCCAAGGCCCCGTGATCCCGTCTCACGTTCCACATAAAAACAAGCAGGGGACCCTTGCCCCGTCACTCCTGAAGGTCCCATCTGGGGGCGAGTTGCCCCGGCAGCCACACTCTGCTTCCCATGTGCAGATGCACCCTGGGGTCATCCCGACGGCCCCTGGCCCGCTGGGTCTGCCCCGAGAGCCCATCCTGTTCTGAGCCAGGTTCAGGTTCATCGTGGGCTGACCAGCTGTCTCAGGCCTCTGGCCTCATCTGCTCCTCCTTCAGGGACACAGAGCTTTCCTCCTAGATGTCTCAGGGTCACGAGGCGGAAGCATGGCCACGTGGCCCTTGACCATCTCCAAAGGTGGGAACAGGTATCGGCAGCAGCGCCCCCCTCCATCCGGGTGTCAGGTCATGCAGTCTGTGGTGCTGAAGGACCTTGCTGAACCTTCGTCTGGGTTCTCTGGAACAGCAGAACCAGTAAGGTACGCAGAGGTAGGTAGGTAGGTAGGTAGGCAGACAGATAGATGATAGATAGGTAGGCCAATAGATAGATGAACAGATGGAAAAATGATAGACAGGTAGGTGGATAGATAGGCAGGTAGATTGATAGATAAGTAGGTAGGTCAATGGATAGATGGCTAGATGATAGGTAGGTAGATAGGTAGGTAGGCAGACTGATAGATAAGTAGGTCGGTAGATGGACTGTAGGTAGGTAGGTAGATTGGTAAGTAGGTAGAAGGACAGATGAATAGACGACAGACAGATGATATCGGTAGATAGATAGGCAGGTAGACTGATAGGTGAGTGGGAAGGTAGGTCAATAGATAGATGGATAAATAGGTAGATGATAGGTAGACAGGGAGGTAGATTGCTAGATAAGTAGGTGGGTTGATAGTTGGACCTATGGACAGATGAGAGGTAGATAGGGAGGTAGATAGGTAGATTGCTAGATAAGTAGGTGGGTTGATAGTTGGACCTATGGACAGATGAGAGGTAGATAGGGAGGTAGATAGGTAGATTGCTAGATAAGTAGGTGGGTTGATAGTTGGACCTATGGACAGATGAGAGGTAGATAGGGAGGTAGATAGGTAGATTGCTAGATAAGTAGGTGGGTTGATAGTTGACTATGGACAGATGAGAGGTAGATAGGGAGGTAGATAGGTAGATTGCTAGATAAGTAGGTGGTTGATAGTTGGACCTATGGACAGATGAGAGTAGATAGGGAGGTAGATAGGTAGATTGCTAGATAAGTAGGTGGGTTGATAGTTGGACCTATGGACAGATGAGAGGTAGATAGGGAGGTAGATAGGTAGATTGCTAGATAAGTAGGTGGTTGATAGTTGGACCTATGACAGATGAGAGGTAGATAGGGAGGTAGATAGGTAGATTGCTAGATAAGTAGGTGGGTTGATAGTTGGACCTATGGACAGATGAGAGGTAGATAGGGAGGTAGATAGGTAGATTGCTAGGTAAGTAGATAGGTTGCTCAACAGATAGATGGAAGATAGGCAGGCAGATCGATAGAGGCTAGAAACGTAGATACAGGTGGATAGATGATAGGGATGTAGATAGGGTAGGTAGGTAGGTCAATAGTTAGATAGACGGGAGACACATACCTAGGTAGATAGATGATAGATAGTAGGTACATAGGTAGACAGAAACATATCTTACATGTAGACAGGCATCTACGGAGATTTATCATAAGCAAGTGGTGCGTATGATCTCGGAGGCTGAGACGTCCCACAGTCAGCCATCTGTATGCTGGAGACCCAAGGGCTGGTGATGTAATCCCAGCACAGGGGCAGAAGAAGACCAGTGGTCCAGCTCAAGTGTCAGTCACAGAAAACAATCTCTTCTTCCTCTGCCCCGTGCAGGCCCTTGGCGGGTTGGATGATGCCCACCCACGCTGGGGATGACCATCTGCTTTTCCAACTCCACTGATGTAAACGCTGATCTCATCTAGAAACATCCTCACAGATATATCCAGAAAGAATGCTTAATCTGGGCTCCCAGGGCTCGTTCATGTTGTTGCACAGAGTGAACCATCACAGGCCTCGGAGGTCAGCCGGGCCCACCCGTGTCTTTCCGAGAAAGGCCATCTCCTTAAGATCTTGTGTTCTTCTGCTTGAACCCCTACAGATATGGGGAACTCATGACTTCCCGGGGTGGCCCGCCCCCTTGGTTTCTGTCCCTTAAATTAACTTTCTGGCTCCTCCCGGGGGCCACCCCGTCTACCCCATTCCCCATCTGCCTGGATTCCCAGATTTGCTGGTCACGCAGAACGGGCTCAGCTTCCACACCTCTGACCAGTCTTGAGTCAGTGACACCAGCCAGTGCGATGAGCCCTAGGCGTGGAGCACAAGGGACGGCATTCAAGGAATATTGAATGGTGAAGTCTTTTCTGGAGACAGAGCTCAGAATCTTCATCATGAATATTTAAATGGAGTTCAGAGTCCACGTTCAGAGATTCTTATTTATTTTAACACTGTGGGAAGTCTTCCTGTTTAGAAAATAGACACAAAGAATCTTTTGTCTCCATGTGTTTCTCTTGTGTCAATTTCCTATTGTTGGCCACTCCCCCCCCATTTTAAACAAATCAACTAACATATTGAGATGCTTTAACAAGCATATGATGTGTGCCTGCCTGGCTTTCTATTTTCTCTACCAACTCATGCAGCAGAGAGTCTAATCACTGGTTTTTGCATTTCTGTTTTAAGCAGGTGGGGAGACAGGAGAGAGATTGGGGTGCACGGTAGAAAGGAGGGATTGCACGCCTGCGTTTGCCTAGAATGGGTCAGACCAGGGGCCCCTGCACAAACCTCTATGGAATCCATCCTCAGTATCCTCAAAATCCCTATTTGTGAATGTGCCAACTCACTCAAATTTATTTGTAACCCCCAAATAGGAACTCACAGCACTTTTGCGGCCATTCGTGGCCAAGCACAGAGTGGTGGAAGATTTGAGTCACCCAACCCACAGGCAGCCATGAGCCCGAGTGAGGCAGGTCCCCTGCATTCCTGTCTCAGTTCTCATACTGTAAACTTGTCCTTTTTGCAATCTGTCTGGTGTCACGTGTTTTGGATTATGGGGCTTTCTGTTGGCGATTCTGCTGTATAAAATGGCCCCCCAGGGTAGTGCTGCAGGAAAGTCTGGTGTTCCCAAGTGCAGGAAGGCTGCTGTGGACCTCACAGAGAAAGCACACGTGTTAGAGAAGCTTCTCTCACGTGTGAGCCACAGTGCCGTTGGCTGGGAGTCAACCACATATATTAAATAAGGTGTCCTTAAACAGAAGCATACGTAAAACTGGAGTGCATATTGATCAGTTGATAAAAACCTTACGGCCAGAAGCGCCCAGGAAACCCACCCCATGTTTCTTTTAGGAACGGCGTCTCAGTATGCACTAAGTCAGTGTTTGTGGCAGCTTCATAAACCATAACTTCCTCTGCAGGTCATGAGTCTCCTCTCTGTGTGCAGCCTGCATGATGACTTTAGCCAACACATGGGGTTTAGTTGCAGTCATGTTACCCACTGCACAGAAAGCCAGTCACTGAGACAAGTATTGCCAGGGAAGAAGACTTTTAACTTGGGTGATACCAGCCAAGGTGAGCAAGAGGTTCATTCTCAGCTCTGTTTCCCTGTCACATTGAAGTGAGGGGTTTCTATAGTGGGGCAGGAATGTGGAAAACAAGGACTTGGAAGGGATAAGGAAGAGGAGTTGGAAAACAGGTGGGACCTGGAATCTCCTTGTCTAGTTGGGGTGATCTGCTATGTTTCAGTCTCTTGATACTATAGGTCTGAGGGTTGGTTTCCTGAGAAAGGAGCTCAGATAAGATGAAGTTTCAATCTTTAAGGTCAGGAAGGTCAATGTCCATGTTTATTTATTTATTTTTTAATCTGCAATCATGAGTTCTACAGGGAAGTTTGGCTGGTGTCAGTAAGCAGCTAGTTGAGTGCTGTCCACACATGGCAAGGTAAGCACGGAGGCCAAGCACCCCTGAGGTTCATGGTCGTGAAATATCAGTAGGCTAGCCATGTGTGAATCCAGCTTTTCTCCCTGCTAGGGTGGACCTGCAGGTCATTTTTGGCAGGTTTGCTTTTATACTTAAACCCTAAAACAGGCCTCCAGCTTTGAGGTAGCAATGATTCACCTCAGGTCTTCCCTTCCAGTTTGAAGCGCCTGCCTTTTGCACAGGTGTGTATGTGGTTTGTGTTGGTCATAGACACGTGGCGTGGGGCAGCAGGCCCCGGGAAGGGACCCAAGGACGTGTTCTTCAAACGTGCTATTTCCTTATTAAACAGCTTGGCTTCCAGGTGGTGCCCACAGTTATAATGTCTCATCAGCAAGAATTACCAGGGCTTTCTTCACTTCGGCGGGTCGCCTTTAATAAAAATGCATGTTTTTCTTAGCTCATAGTCAATATAGTAGGGTATTGTTGAAATATTCATTCCACAGACGTCGCTGATGAAATGGGGCATACATTTAACCATTGCTTTCTTAACATGCAGAAACCACTTAAGCTCTCAGGAGCAGCTCAAGGCTGCTGATTCATGCAGATATAAATAGTGGCCTACTGTGAAACCCCTGCACGCCTTCCCCTCAAGTCACGGAGAGTTGTAGCTGGCTCGGGACACTGCCTGGCCAGTCAGTGGAGGGAAGCTTATTGTAACGATCTCCAGGGGATAAGTGAGTGTTAATTCTGCTCTCCTCGGAGCCAGAATGGTGAAGGAGGGGGGAGTCCAGTAGAACTTGTAGGACTGGGGACTGGGCAGTGACCAGAAACCACGGAAGACACGGTCGATGTGTTTCGGGAGAGACATTAGCCGGACTCTGGCTGCTTTTTGCCAAGAAGATGCGGCCTTCCTGTGTGACACTGGCCCTGGAAGGCTCACGCTTGGAAGGAAAAACAGAACGTGAAAGATAATTAGTGTCCAGGGTAGTCAGGCTAGGATCTCCAGTGAGAAGAAAGGGGTCTCAAATCCCGAGTGCCACCCTCGACTCCTGCCTGGGTGTGACTGTCCAGACTGGCTGCCCCACAGAAGGCGCCTGAGGGGGTAGGAGACACTCAGGCGCAGGGCCAGCAGGTCCAGCCTCACCCTGTTCCAGGAGTGGCTGACCCTGGCCTGTCTCCAGAGCCCGCTCTTTTTATTTTGTCTAAAATAAGCTACATTCTTCTAATGAGGTTTTGTAGTGCTTACGTGGAATAGCGAATGTGGAAAACCCTCATGAAGTGTCAGGTAAGGGCCAGGCTTCCTCCAGCTCCGCCATTTCGCTGGACCCTGGACACAGATGCCAGCTGCGAGCTGGACTCACACACCTGAGCCTGACCCTGCCTCCCAGGGGTCATGGATGGCAGGTGAGCCTGGACATTGATTCCGGGCCCCGTGGACTTGGCCCCTGTCTGCAGAGAGACCTGCTTCTGGGCATGTTCTTGACCCAGTGGGTCTGACCCATTGAGATCGGTGCCGTTGGGATGCTTAGGGGCCTTGGCAACAGTGCAGAGTACAGCAGGCACGATACTGAGTCCAGCACGTTTGCAAGCAAGGGTTTCATGCCAGCAGCGGCGCCTGGCCCTGCTTTGTCAGGAATGATGTTGGTGTCTGGGTAATCAGCCGGACTTCTGCTTCCTGCGTGTGAGCAGACAGACAGGGCCCACGAGAAACTGTGGAGAATTGTCCTGGGCAAGTGACTGGTGGGTCTGCACTGGCATAGGCTGGTTGCCAGCGGCTGGAAGGGAAAGGGAGCTGCCTAATTAAGCCCGTCAGGGTTAAAACAGCAGTGCTGGAGGTGACGGGAAACCACGTCCCTGCATGTCACGTCACTTGCCACCGTCTTGTCCAGATGACTCTTATCTCCTACTATCCCTTTCTGGCCATGCGACTGCAGACTCTTTTTTTGTTTTCCTGAGTTGGAGTCTCACTCTGTCGCCCAGGCTGGAGTACAGTGGCATGATCACAGCTCACCGCAGCCTCGACCTCCTGGGCTCAAGTGATCCTTCCGCCTCAGCTTCCCAAGTAGCCAGGAACACAAGTGCATGCCACCACACCTGGATCATTTCTTTTTTTTTTGTCAGGTTATCACTCTTTCGCCCAGGCTGGAGTGCAGTGGCATGCTCACGGCCACCCCAGCGTCGATCTGCTGGGCTCCGGCGACCCTTCAGCCTCAACTTTCCAAGTAGCTGGAACTACAGGCTCACACTACCACACCCGGCTTATTTTTGATTTATTGTAGAGACGAGGTCTCACCAAGTTGTCTGGGCTGATCTCTAACCCGTGGGTCAGGCAGTCCACTCACCTCGGCCTCCCAAAGTGCTGGGATGACAGGCTGAGCCACCAAGCCCGGCCAACTTCTTAATCTGTTGTAGAGATGAGGTCTTGCCAAGTTGCCCAGGCTGGTCTCGAACCCCTAGGCTCAGACAGTCTTCTCGCCTCTGCCTCCCAAAGTGCTGGGATTCCAGGCATGAGCCACTGCACCCAGCCCAGACTCTTTCTTACTTCTGACGTGATGGTTTTTACCATCCTTGACTCTCTGGCATGAAAATGACTGCTTGGATTTTGTCGATCTGAGATTTGGGTCTGGGTCTCTTGTGTTGTAGGCTTATAATATTATAATAGGTGTTATAACTCCTATCCATCATAGGTGACAGATGTATGGGTTTTTTTCCCCCCTGCAATGTATCTCCTTCTAGCTGTCCTTAGAAGTTTTTTGTTTTTGTTCTTTTCTGAGTTGAAGTCTCACTCCATCACCCAGGCTGGAGTACAGTGGCGCACTCAAGGCCACCCCAGCATCGACCTGCTGGGCTCGGGCGGTCCTTCCACCTCAGCCTTTCAAGTAGTCAGCCACCAGGCCTGGCTAATCTTTTGATTTATTGTAGAGATGAGATCTCACCAAGTTGCCCGGGCTGTTCTCAAACCTGTGGGCTCGGGCAATCCCCTCACCTCGGCCTCCCAAAGGGCTGAGATTCCTTAGAGTTTTTTTAAAGCGTGGATAGTGTTATTGTCTTTGTTTATTTTTTTTTCAGCAGGACCATCCTTCTGCCACGTCTCCTGGCCTTGACAATGTGTTGAGAAGCTCAACCTTCACGTTCCAGGGCTGCTTAGCCCTTGCCCATGTCATCTCCATGGGCTTCATTTCCTTCTTGAATTTCCGTGTTGCCTATGGGACCGTTTTTCTCTTTAGAACTCCATTTTCAAATGCATACTGGTCATAGATTCCCTGCTTGGGTTTTCCACACATGTCATGATCTAGCTTTATTATTAGGGGGATTTTTTTTTAAGGTACAGGTTCTAGATTCATAGTTTTTTTTTTTTTTCTTTTTCTCTCTCTTCTCTGGTTTCTCTGAAAAGGCAGCTGTCCTTGTAACTGTAGATGACGGCCGCTTGTGAGGTCACTTTAGACATTTCTCTTTGTCCTGGGCTTTTGGCATTTGTGTGCCTGGATATGCCCTTCCTGTGTGTATCTGGCCTTGGAGTCACAGAACTTTCTGAGTCTGCTGTTGGCGTGTTCCGTTGGCTTCAGCTTGATGTGAATAGTATTTCTGTCCCATTTTTCATCTTCTCTCCTCCTGGGATTCCTGTCATGCTCGTCATAGCCTTCCAGGGCCTCTCTGTATGTCCTGTCAGTATTTTCTGTTTTCTCTGTGCTTTCATTTGTGCTTTTTAAAAATAAATTGACCCATTTTTCCAGGTTTCTTATCTATTCTCTAGGTGCAATCTGATCTTAAACTCACCTTAACTGTAGATATTGAATTTTAACATCTAGAGTTGACTCTTGATTCTTGTTTCTGCCTTACAGTTCTTTGGTGAAATTCTCCATCTTTTCGGTAGTTTTCTTCCATTTTCCCTTTGCCTTCTTGAACATATTGATAATTTTATGGTTCTCATCTGACGCTAATATCTGGATCAAATGTGGGTCTGTTTCTATTGACTGGTTTTTCTCTTTCTTTTCCAACATGTGATACTGTCTCTGGGAATGACTAGTAATTGTTTATAGAATTTCAGGCATTGCATGCATTTAAAAAATTATGGAGAACTCTAGATAATGATTTTTTTTTTCCAGAAAGGATTACCCTTTCTTCTGCTAGGTAGATATGATATCTGGCGGCAATGGGGTGTAGCTGCCTCATGGGTCTTTGTTTTGCTGCAGAAGGGAATTTCAGAGCGAGTCACAGAAAGAGTTTTAAAGTACAGTTTATAAGATACAAAAAAGAAAAAGACACGTGCAAGGGAGAACATGGCTGCCTTAAGGGAAAGGGCACCCCCTTTCTGTGAGCAGAATGCTTTATATACATATCCAAAATGACCGTGCAGCCTATTTATGAGCTAAGCTTTGTGTGTTACATGGGTTGCTGCAAACTTGATCACAAGTTTCAGTTCTTATCATTTTCTTCCTAAACTTGCTTGTGTCATAAGGAGCTTTCGAGATCACAGGAATAGTTGTTGTTTAATGAAAACAACATGCCTCCGTGTTTCCGATAACTCCCTGCTGTTTTGTTTTGCAGTCTTTGTAGCTGGCCACCCTGTAGTCCTAGTCAGGCCTGGGTTTGGTCAGTGTAGGTACAGTTGAAGAGCCTCGTGTCCGGAAAAGACAGTGCCCATCTGGTTTCCTAATTTTTTCAGCTACATCTGTAATAAACTCACTATCTATATCTAAGCTATGCTGGCTGTCCTGCTAGATAGAGTGAGTATGGTCATCTTCATGGAGGCATCTAAGCCTCGTCAAGGCTGGGCTGTGGTTCTGAGAGGATGCATGCTGTCCTCAATTCTCTTTCCTTCTAGAAAGTTCTAGAAGGTTTTCCTCTAGAAAGTTTGAGAGCCCTCGGGGCTCAACCGAGAACCTGATGTGCTTACCAAGGCCTTCTCTCTCAGGAGGATCCTGGGCTCCAAGTCTTAGGCCTGGCATCTCCCCTTCCGCCCCTCCCAATTTCAGATGTTGGCAAACATCTGGAGAGGAAAAACCTTGGAGTGCCTTCTTGTCTCCAACTCTCCTTCTCACCCAGAACCTGCCCCTCTGTTTCTGGGTCCTACTGGCCTGAGGACCAATTCTCAGCCCCCTCCCCGAGCCTGGGATGCACAGATGATCCCAGGGGAAGAGCAGTGCTAGGATGTTGGCTCGCTCCTGTTAGCTGTCCTCTCCCTGAGCCTTGGCACTTCTGGTCTTGGTGGCTTCCGTAGCTCCCTGGTGCTTCTCAAGTGCTGTCTGTTGTGTTTTGCTGTTTATCCTCCTGCTGGTGGAAGAACTCGTCTGCCTCCAGCGTGTCATCTGTGCCCCGTGAAGGCCGACTCAGACCGTGTCCCGAACCCTGCCAACTTGACCTCGTTATCGATGGTACAGCGAAGCACGTCTTGCTTCTCCAGGACACTTCTTGTCTCAGACGTGGAGTTGGCCATTTCTTCCAGGGAGTCCTGGCTTCTTTGGGGGAGAACCGGTGTCTGGGGACCACACCTAAATTCAGGGGGATTTCTTTGAATTTACATGTGGGCGTATCTTGATCCTACCTACAGCAGTTCAGGACAAGCCTTCTTCTTAGCCTCTGTGGCCTCGCCATCTGTGTCTCTTCTCAACCGGCGAAAGCCCTCAGCTTGCAGTGAGAAACGTGCCCCTCCTGTGGGTTTACGCTTCCGGGCACACACGCGATCCCCGGGATAATCTTGCTGGTGCTCCTGCAGCCCCGGAATGGTTCTAGGTTTTCATCTGCAGTTACGTGTTGTCACTGGCATCAATCCTGTGAGGGATATGCGATTAAATTACTGTGTTTGCAAGTCGTTTGGAATAATTTCTCTCTATTTGTTTATGCCGGCAGCTGTAGACACAGTTAGGTTCGTTTGTTTGATTTTATTTTTGATTTTTAATTATTGCTTCTTAAAATGCTTAGTTTTCGTTAATAACGAAATGAAATTTTTGCAGTGTTCTCAAGTCCAATCTTAAACTTCAAGTCCTTCACAAAGAAATTCAACCTTCTCCTCCTCTTTTCTGGTCCTTTGTCTTGGTAATTGTCTTTTAAAAAATATGTCTTTGTTGTTTATAGAGTGTGCTTTTAAAAACTTACTATAATAGTAGCCACCATCTTATTAAGTTATCATGTACTCTCTGTGCACTATTTGACTTTAAATGACAAAGTACTCTGTGAGGTTAAGATCTGTTATCATCTCTGCTTACAGATGAAAAAAACCAAGGCTCAGAGACGTTCAGTAACCTGGTCCAAACCACACAGCTGGTAAATTTGAACCTGGCCCTGGAAGCCGGGTCTTATCCTGGGGTGACCGCTGTGCTGTCTTCTCTGCAGCTTTGGAGACTGCCGGTCACTACTGAGCTTTGGCTGGTTATTCTTGATGAGTCATCGAAAAACTGTGCCCAGAATGTACCCAGAGGACTTGATGTGAGGTGAAGTACACCAGGCATCCACACCACATGGTCTCGCTCATGTATGGAGTCTGAAAGATCAAAGTCACAGACACAGAGAGTAGAGTAGCCATTACCAGGAGGTGGAGAGGGGGGATTGGGAGACGTGGACCCAAGCACGTGGCATCTCCGTGGAGTCTGTTGTCCAGAGTGGGGACTGCAGTTAATAACCGGGCACTGAGCCGGGCTCGGTGGCTCAGCCTGTCACCCCGCGCCTTTGGGAGGCTGAGGTGAGTGGATTGCCTGAGCCCGCGGGTTCGAGACCCGCCTGGGCAGGCGAGACCTCATCTCTACAATAAATCAAAAAATCAGCCGGGTGTGGTAGCGCTCGCCTGTAATTCCGGCTACTCGGAAGGCTGAGGCGGAAGGATCGCCGGAGCCCAGCAGGTCGAGGCTGCGGTGGCCGGAAGCGGCCACTGCACTCCAGTCTGGGCGACAGAGTGAGACTCCAACTCAAAAAAAAAAAAAAAAAATAACCGGGCACTGTCCATGCAAAACTCTCCGAGAGCGTAGGTTCCAAGCGTCCTCACCACAAAACCTGACGTGTGGCAGCGCTTACGCCAGTCAGCTCGGTTCAGCCTCTCCACAATGTATGTCTGTTTCAAAGCATGCCATAAATAGACACTGTTTTTGTTTGTCAATTATAAAAAGATACCCACATAGACTGGGGTGCATTTTCCCCAATTGCTCTTGGGCTGCCTGAGTCAACTGGCACGAATGATGGCACCAGGGCTGGGTGACCTTGTGCTTCTGGGACACGACTGTGTCAGCAGACTGGATACCAGTGGGTTTCTCTTCGTGAAGACGGGAAAATCACTGGGGCACTGCCTGACGTCCGTCCCTGTAGCTGGTGCGGGAGCCCCTGTGAGTCTAGTGGTCTTGCTTGCCAAGGCACCCTGCCCATGTGGAATAACCTAGGGGTTTCCAGGAGACAGATTTCTCTTTTTGTTGGCTTCATCATAGCCCATGAGCGGGTCACCTGTTGTGTAAAAACAGGCCGGGCTCTCACAATAACATGATTTGAAGTAAGGGTTGGCTTCCAGTGTCCCCCTGGGGGTCTTTTGACGCCCAGATGGGGCCTCAATCCCTTGGCCCATTCAGAGCCGGCTGGGATTTTCAACAGTCTGCAGGGCTCAGAGGTCACATGCTCTGTCCTTCCAAGCAGCTACTCCCACACGGTGGCTTTTCTTGGGCGATTTCTCCTGCTCACCTGCTTTTCCGCTTCCTGGGGCCTCAGGCACCGTGGAGATAGTTGACAGGTTTGCCTTTCAGTGAGGAGATTTGTGCCTGGGGACCGTGGAGCCTGCTATGGCTCTTTCCTCCTGGTCTCCGTGTGGTCCTGGGACACTTTTCCCAGGCTGCTGGTCCAGGATACGCAGACTTGCAGGCCTGGGGAACCCGGGAGGGGCCTGCAGCATTTCACAAATCTCTCTTCAGACTGTAGGAGACCTGGGTGTGGCTCCAGCCCCTGAGAGAGCCAGGGCTGGGGGGATTCTTTGCCATTTAAACGGCACGGGCAGATAATCATATCATTGTCCCCTTTCCCGGGAGTCATGCTCTGTTAGAGCTCTGGAAATAATTTCTGGATCTTGCTGTGCTATTGTGTGAAAGGGTGGCAGGTGGCCGTGTGCGTGTGTGTTTGTGTGTGTGCACGAGCACTGTGTGTGTGTGTGTGTGTGTGTGTGTGTGTGTGTGTGTGTGTATTTACGCGCAGGTGACTGACGCCAGGCTTGAGCATTTCCACTGCCTGCCAGTCTTGCGTTCAGGAAGTGCTGAGAGCTTTCTCTGCCTGCGTGCACTCTGTGGCCAAGTGATGGGTCAGTGGGGGTGGGGGGGCGAGCTATCCCGGCCCTCCCTGCCCTTGTCAAGTTGTCCCCACGCCCCCTGACCTTTCCCCGGGACAGCTCCCGTCGGTGGTAAACTCAGCAGACTCGGGTGATCTCAGCTTCACCCCAGCCCCCGCCAAGAGCGAGGTGTGGCCAAGAAGGTCATGCATCCTTGAGATTCACGGGCAAGGTGCCCACTGTTCCACTTACGGTGGCTTTGGCCAAACCCAAAAGAGGA
Source organism: Cephalopachus bancanus (assembly GCA_027257055.1). Lineage (NCBI taxonomy): Eukaryota > Metazoa > Chordata > Mammalia > Primates > Tarsiidae > Cephalopachus > Cephalopachus bancanus. The sequence continues at coordinate 660,528 of JAPVLO010000296.1, forward strand.
TGTCTGTCACCCTTCATTTTCCTCTAACCTGTGAAGGCAGAAAATATGCAGACCTCCCTGGACGTGTCTGGCCCCCCAAAATAAGAGAAGAGCCGTTGACGGGTGGAGCGTGGACAGGGAAGCACGTACAGAAACACGCATCCGTGTCTGCTGGTGGCCAGGTGTGTGATCTGAAGTGAGAGGAGGATGAGAACACATGGCGGAGTTTATAAAAAGGAAGTGTGGGCCGGGCGCAGTGGCTCCCGCCTGTAATTCCAGCACTTGGAGAGGCCGAGGCAGGAGGATTGCTTGAGTCCCGGAATTCGAGACCAGCCGGGGCTATATAGCAAGACCCCACCTCTACCAAAACAGCAAAATCAAAAAAATTAGCCTGGTGTGGTGGCATGTGCCTGTAGTCCCAGCTAATCGAGAGGCTGAGGCAGGAGGATCCCCTGAGCCCAGGAGGTCGAGGCTGCGGTGAGCCGTGACTGTAGTCCAGCCTCAGCGCTGAGTGAGATCCCGACTCAAAAAAAACAAAAGGCAAAGTGACATTTTGCTGAGTGTGACCAGTAAGGTAGCCCGGAGGTCTTTAAAGCGTGACCTTGGTTTTACAGCTGGCCACGCAGCTTTCCACTTGCCAGGTGTGAGCCGGCCTGGGAGGCGTGAGCGGGTCTTCCTCCTCGTCACCCGGCCCCTCCCTTTACCCCACCTTCCGAGACCGGCAAGCAGCCCTGTGGTGGGGGAGAGCCTGTGTCTTCCCTCTGACGCCTTTAAATCTCCGCAGGACACAGCGGCCACTTGCCAGGCGTTCCTGGGAGCTTGAGGCTGGCAGGTGGCCTCGGCGACCGAGACCTGCTGGTCCAATTTGAGGGGTCCCATTTGTGCCATGGGAAGGGTGAGGCCCCTCCCGGCATGGCGCTGTCCCTTCCCATAACTTGGATGCACCGCCGCTGAAAATGCCACTGAAAACGCCGCTCACAAATGCCCGGTAGCTCTTCCTGGATTATTGTCTCTCATTATCTGTCCACAGATGGCACCATGAATCATAACCGAAAGAATTAAAGTGTGAGGTGCCAGCATTTAGTTGCTAGGGGATTTGAGGGTGTGTGTACAGTCTGCTAACATGTGCTGGCAGATTTGGGAACAGCAGCCTTCTCGGTGGAGGGGACATGCCCAGTGGTGGCAAAGTGGCCCCAGGACCCCCCAGTTCTGGGTTTAAATAAAGATTTTGCCAGGCACGGTGGCTTACGCCTGTCGTCCCAGCACTTTGGGAGGTTGAGGCGGGATGCCTGAGCTCGGGAGCTCGCGACCAGCCAGGGCAACACAGTGAGACCTCGTCTCTACAATCAATCAATCAATCAATCAATCAATAAGCCGGGCATGGTGGTGTGTGCCTATAGTCCCAGCTACTTGGAAGGCTGAGGTGGAAGGATCGCCTGAGCCCACTAGGTCGAGGCTGCGGTGAGCCGTGATCGTGCCACTGCCCTCCAGCCTGGGCAAGTGTGAGACCCCGACTCAAAAAAATAAAAGACAACAGTACGTTGATGGGTCCTGTTAGGACCCAAGGATGAACTTGTCCTGCAAACAAGCAAAGCCCAGAAATTACCCGAAAGATCCTCGCCGGCCCAGGCAGAGCACAGTGGGTTTCACACAACGCACATCCCTGAGATTAAGGAAACAGAAGCCGAGAGCGGTCAGTGGTGCGCCGAGGGTGTTTCCCCCCAGTGCTAGCAGGGAGTTGCTCATACCTGCTGACTTTGCTTCCTCTTCCTGCCTTCGGCCCCTCGTGTCTGCATGAGGTTGCTGTGGTTTTGAAGGGCCTGTCTGTGCCAGGTGGGCACCCTTCCCCCTGGCTCCCACGAAGGCTCCCATGGGGCAGGGCAGGGTGACCTTCCTCTAGTCCCTGGCGTGGGGGACCGCCAGGCTCTCCGGAAACCTCACTCTCCAGGAACAGGTGGACTGTGGCTGAAAGAGACCATCCGTGGCTCCGTGGATGCCATGGACTCTTGCCCTGTGACTCCGTGGCAGCCTTGCCCGACGCCGGGTGGCGGGCTGTAGGGTGCAGCGGAGAACCTGGTGCCTTCTTGGATTGCCGCAGCACCCGTGGCATCAGGTGGGGCCCGTGGCCTTTCCTGAGGGCCTGACAGCCCCCACAGAAATCCTGCACTTCCACGTGGCTCTGTTTCCCTCACCCGCGAAAACGCAGCGGCGCCCACACGCGTGGCTGCCCTGGTGGGTGCCAGCTGCCCTTCCTAACGAGGTGAAGCTGAGCACCATTTCCTGAATGGGAATGAAAGGAGCCCCTCTGACTGAGACACCAATATGGCAGGGCTCAGCCAGCTGGCAGTGCCCCCGCATCGTGTCCGACGCGCGCCCCGTTCCCTTTCAGTTTTTAATTTTTTGATTCAAGTCAGGGTCTCACTCTGTTGCCCAGGCTGGAGTGGTGACACGATCACGGCTCACCGCAGCCTCAACCTCCCAAGTAGCTGGGACTACATGCCTGCGCCACCAGGCCTGGCTGATGTTTTGATTTTTTTTGTGGAGACGAGGTCTTGCCGTGTTGTCCAGGCTGGTCTCCAACCCCTGGGCTCAAGCAGTCCTCCCGCCTCGGCCTCCCAAAGTGCTGGGATGACAGTCGTGAGCCGCCGTGCCCAGCCGGGATGCCTTTTTGGGGTATGTTTCCACACGGAGTCTGGGCAGGTTTTAGAGCCAATGTCTAAACTCAGAATCGTCCCTTTTAGTCACAGACCCCGAAGTGGGAGCTTCGAGGCCTTGGCTCGTATTTTTAGTAGTTTTAAATTCTTGACAAGGATCGTACAAGCACGTTTGGGGAAGCTGCCCCCTCCCTGCTGGGTCTCCCCCCACCCTTCTCCTCAGTTTCACCTGCTGCTTCCAAGGAACTTAAATTACCATCCCCAGGCTTTTCCCAATAAAGTAAATGTCTTTTGATTTTGCTGTTCCTCCAGGTATTAAAATGCAATTTTATGTTGTTTAATTGTGTGGAATTTCATTCACGTCCCTTCTGTGCGTTTCAGCAGATCGATTCCCCTGGGCGTTTCCGGGCGCTCCCAGAGTGGTCCAAGTTCTATTAATAGGGTCTGTCATTTCGGCTGAATGAAGGGAAAGCAGAAAAACAAATCCCTTTATAGAATAAGTTTCTCCTCTAGACCTGGGATTAATTAGAAGCTTGCTGTCTTTTTGTTTCAAAGGACGTGACCTAGTCTGGATTTATTTATAAACACACCAGAAGGCTGGGGAGGGGCAAAGGATTTTTTTCCCCCCTTTTTCTTTCTTTCTTTCTTTTGGCTGGAGACGGGGGAGAAAAAATGAACCAAGTCAAGGACTTGACTTCGACACCTGAGTCCGGCTCCCCGAACTGACAAGACCATGAACGGAAAGCAAAAAGACAGTGTGCACAGGTGATCTTTGTTTCTGGGAACAAGACAACATTGGTTTCTGTCTCAGAAATCCTTCCCCAACGTGGCTCGTGGCTGTGACCTTCATGAAATCGTGGATTTGGTTTTCTGTAGGAACAGACCGGCTCAAATCCCACTTAAGCCCCCAGCGAGCTGGCTTTTCATTCCTTTACGTGGTTGTGCGTGACCATGTGAACGTGGTGTTGGTGGACCCCATTTATCTCTTGAACTTGGCTTCACCTCGCCGTGGAAGGCGGACTCTTTTCCGTGTGCGTCCGGGTCACCTGGCCCGTGTCCCCGCCACCCGCGAACGCTGACCGCCTCCTCGGCCATCCTCCCTCTTGGCATTCTGGGCAAGGACGTGATGTTTCCTGGCGGGGGCAGGGGCTGCTGTCCCCACACTCCCTGACCCTGTGCACACGGCGGGTGCACACCGCTTCCGCGAGGCTGGGTTCTTTGGGTCCTGTCGTGAGTCTCGGAATCACTGCTTTGTCCAACTTCTGGGAAACATTGAAATTGACTTGCTTTCATGACAGCAAGGAAGAGGATTTAAAAAGGGGGAGGACCACGTAGAACTTATAAACCACCCACTTCACACCCACCCTGAGTAGCCGAAATGAGGAAGACGGACGACACCGCGTGGGGTGCCGAGGACTCTCCCATGTGGCCGGCCGGAAGGGCGAGCGGTGCCCCCACTTTGGAAAGAAGGCACTTTCTTGAGATGTTTGATCTACCCTCCTCTGTGACCCAGCCACTCCACCTCCAGGGAGTTAGCCAAGAGAAGACGCAAGCATATGGCCACTAAGTATGCGTGCAAGAAGGTTCGACCTTACTTATCATGCCTCATAAAGGAAGCCACCCAGATGTCCACATCCGCCGTCCACATCCATGCAGTGCCGTCCTGGGTCCCAACACAGAGCAAACCCTGGTCCCTTCAACGGTGAGGGTGAATCCTCAGAAGCGTGATGGTGGGCAGAAGTTGCCAGACACAAGAGGGTGTCACCTATGAGTTCCCATATGTGACATTCCACAGATAGACACGCTTGACTTGTGATAAGGAGGTCGAGGCGGCAGCAAGCCGTGATGGCGCCGTTGCACACCAGCCTGGGCAGCGGTTTAAGACCCTGTCATTCAAAGCAACAACGGCAAAAGCTCAAGCCTATAACCCCAGCACTCTGGGAGGCCGAGGTGAGAGGAGTGCCTGAGTCCGCAGGTTCAAGACCAGCCTGGGTAACATGGTGAGACCTCGTCTCCGCAATAAATCGAAAGATTAGCTGGGTATGGTAGTGTGCCTGTCATTCCGACAACTTGGAAGGCTGAGGCGGAAGGATCTCCGGAGCCCAGCAGGTCGAGGCAGCGGTGGCCAGGAGCGTGCAGGACAGTGGGGCAAGACCCTGTCACTCAAAACAACAACGGCAAAAGCTCATCACACTGAATGCTCTGCATCTGGGCATTTCACTGCACGTACTTTGACTCAAATTAAAGGAAAGACGCATTTGGAAGACCCTAAGTGTGGCGTGATATTGAAGGATGTCTATGGGGAATGCTGAGCTGAACGCCACACGTGCAGGTGACATGGGACTTCCAGAGGGACATGATGCCTGGCTTAGCAGAAGTCAGATGATATATGCACACACACATGACTTGCCAAGCAATGCATCCTCCAGTCGGACGGGATATTGATTGGCATTACTCTCTCTGTCAAGGTTTTAGGGGTACGTGAAAGTTCTGTAACCATGTCTTGGAGATGGGAGGGGAAGCGTTTCAGCTCTTGCGTTTCTATCTGTGACAGTTAGGTCTGCACCAACCCTCTGAGAACAGACCCTGCGTTGAGGGGAAACCCTCACGCCGCCGTGTGGGTCCCAGACGCTTCCAAGCTGGGGGCTTTGCCTGACGCCTTGAGCGTCCGTGAGGAAGGCACAGGGTCCTTGTGGCACGAGGCAAGTTGTGACGACTGAATTGTGTCCCCCTAAATTCACCCTGTCCCCCGTACCTCAGAATGTGACCGGATTTGGGGACAGAGTTTTTGAGGTGGTCGCAAAGCTAAAAGTAGCTCACGTGGATGAACCCTAAACGCATGTTATCACTGTGTCCTTATCAGTAGAGACACACATGGAAGGACGGCCCTGTGAGGACGCAGGGAAGAGGCGACATCTGCACGCCCCAGCGGGGAGGCCTGGGGGGTCGACACAGCCCTGGGGCACCTCGATTTCGGACTCCCGGCCTCCAGGACCAGGAGACAATGGGTGTCTGTGGTTCTTGGTCTTGGCAGCCCGAGAAAACACAGACACAATGGGGCGCGGTCTTGACTGTCATTCCTCCGTTTTGGTTGCTGTCTTGAAGAGAATGGGGCTTGGTTTCTGCTTGTGACTCAAACCTCATCATAAACCTCCCTCTCCATTGTCTTTTTTTTTGAAGCAGGTTCAAAGATGGTGGAGTAGATTTCCCCTACAGAGAAGGAGAAGCTGCCAGTACTCCGTGGGGGTGGTTTGTCTGTGGTCCCTGTGCTAGAAGGATCCACCCCCGGCAGTCCAGCTTCCAAGCCTGGGGCTCTGGCCTCACGGTGCTGCCAGGATGAGGGTCCCCTGGAGAAAGGGTTGTCTTCACGCCTCAGCCACGCGTGGAGTGCAGTGGGGCCAGACGCTTGACTTTCTGTGCGACCAGGGGCCATTTTACCCCTCGTCCTGGGTATTCCATCCCCTAGGAGAGCTCCTGCCCGGACAAGCCTTCCTGCAAGCATTCAGGGTCCCCCCATAGCCTGGGGGGCACACCGGGTCACCCAGCCTAGAACTCTCCATAGGGCAGTGCCTAACGCGAGATACTCATGAATTTTCTGTAGTTAGAGCCACATGAGGCCACGTATGTGAGGCTTCCTGTACCCCAGGCTGTGGGCTCACGGATGTGGCCTGCCTTTGCGGAACGTCGAAATCAAACTCTTCGGAGCTCCCAAAGCCTTTCTCTTTTCTTTCTTTTTTAAAAAATGTGGGGCATCATCCAGGATTAGGCATACAAGTGGTCATCGTACAGGTGAAGTTTGGGCCTGACTTTTTGGTCCCCGTTCCACTTGGTTTGAGATCAAGTACTCTTGATGATGAAGTGTGTTCCCCCACCCTCGGCAGTGTCTCACGAATCCTTTCTTTTTCTTTTTTTTGCTTTTTTTGAAAGCAGGATCTAGTGAGAGGGCAGAAAAGCTCCCACAGTGGGAGGGGACCTGAAGGGGTTGCCCTAATCCCTTTCTTATAGTATTATTATTATTATTGTTGTTGTTGTTATTATTATTATTATTATTATTTTGAGTTGGAGTCTCACTCTGTCGCCCAGACTGGAGTGCAGTGGCTGCTCCCAGCCACCGCAGCCTCGACCTGCTGGGCTCCGGCGATCCTTCCGCCTCAGCCTTCCAAGTAGGTAGAACTACAGGTGCATGCTACCACGCCCGGCTAATTTTTGATTTATTGTAGAGATGAGGTCTCGCCAAGTTGCCCAGGCGGATCTCGAACCCGTGGGCTCAGGCCATCCACTCACCTTAGCCTCTCAAGGCACTGGGATTACAGGCTGAGCCACCGAGCCCGGCTTCTTATAGTATTATAATTGTTCAGGGTCCACTTATGAGTGGGAACACGTGGTATTCCGTTCTTTGTTTCTGTGATAGATCTCTGAGTATAACAGACTCTAAATCCATCCAAGTTGCTGCAAAGTCCATAATTTTGTCCTTCTTTATGGCTGTGTAATATTCCATCGTGTATTCGTACCCTATTCCAAAGCCTTACTCATAGGCCAAACAAGAGTGACACCAGCTTGTGTCCTGGACGCACCTTGAGGATTGGCACAGATACTGATTTAAATGCTCGGCTCCGCATCTGTGTTGAGCAAACTCCAGCCGTAAGCATTTTGATCCGCTCAATCACCCCACCCGGGATGACCATGCAGCAGAAGCTGGTCTAGGGACATGCGTGATTCTCCCCAGATCTCAGCTTCTCACCACAGAGTGGTCTCCCTCATTCAACCCTGTGAGTCAAGGATTCCTTGGGACCAAGAGGGAAAAAATCTCATTGCTCTGTGGGTCCACACCTTTCCGGCGTCAGGGTCCCCCTCTCTTGAACAAAGACCGATTCTCTGCCAACATGCAAGAACTGCTGGCCTTCCATCAGGATTTCTGGGAGCAAATGGTGTCCTTCAGTGGCACTGCTGTGTCAAAGGAGTAATTTACATTTGGTTGGCAAATCCATCTGGGAGTGGGAGGGGGTATTTGGTCCACATGAAATAATCACTTGTCAGGCTTTTGTGTGTTTGTTAAACATTTATGCCGATGTTTTTCCGAGGTGTTTTATTCCCCTGATGGCCATAAATGGTTCACAGGAGAGAGAGCTGGGTAATACTGCCCAGAAGATTTCTTCTACCTAAGAGGGGTGCGGGGAGGTGGTTCCCTTCACGGAGCTGGTGGATTTTCACATCTCAGCTGGAAACTGAACCCCGAAAATGGAATAAATAGTTGGATTGTAGTTTGACTCTCCAAATGTTGAAGATGGTGTTTTCGCTCCAGTATGGCCTTCCAGGGTCAACCATTGGTTCCGTGTCTCCCCTGTGATTGGGGGTCACCTTGGTGCTAGATCCAGTATCCCCGGGGGTCACCTGCAGGTATCCATGCAGTGTTTCAAAGCAGTCTTAACCTGACTAGTACACTCAGGAGTCAGGTTTAAATCCCAGATCGCCACGTGGTCATGGGGGTGTCCACATGATCCTGGGTCCAAAGGGACCAGGCTGACCAGAACACCCATGGGTTCCCGTGGCTGAGTCCATGCTGAGCAATTGTAGTCTGGAGCTGGGACAGGATGGACAGCACGGCCCTTCCCACCCATAGGTGGGGTCTGTTTCTGCCACGCCCAGGACCTGGTCGTGGGCTTTGACCCAGAGATTGTGCGGGAAGTGGTATTGGTCTCTGAGTTCCAGAGCCCGGCCTCAGGAAGCTTGGCCGCATTAGCCTTTGTCTACCATCCTGAGGTCATCGTATAAGGACGCCGGTCTGGAGGCCAGACAGGAGGAGGCAGGACAGAAATCAGGCGGTCTCCAGCCAATAGTGAGGCCCACGGTGGGGAAGGGGCCACCTCCCACCTGGTTGACACTCCAGTCAAGTGCAGTCCTGTGAGGCAGGCCACAGCACCACTCACTTCTGGGGTGGTTTTTTGTGCAGGTGGACGTTTAATACCTGTACTGCACCCAGAGTTTACATTTATCCCCATCTGTTCAATTTTATCATGCAGTGGTAATGGTGTGTCCAATGTGTTTTGATAAAACATTGATCAAAATTGATATCTGATGCCACAGCTATCAAAGATGGTGATGTAGATTTCCCCTACAGAGAAGGAGAAGCTGTCATTACCCCATGGGGGTGTGTTCGTCTGTGGTCTTGGTGCTAGAAGGATCCTTCCCCAGTGGTCCAGCTTCTGAGCCTGGGGCTCTGACCACCTCACCGTGCTGCCAGGTTGAGGGCCGCCTGCTGCCCAGGGGTGTCTTCACGCCTCACGAGTGGGGTACAGAGTCCAGACCCACTTGGCGTTCTGTGCAACCGAGGGCCATTTTGCCCCTCACCCGGGTACTCCCCGAGGAGAGGCCCTGCCCAGACAAGTCTTCCTATGAGCACTCAGGGTCCCCTTGTAGCCTGGGGAGGCACACTGGGTCACCCAGTCTGGAACTCACCGCAGGGCAGCCCTCTAAGCCCTGGACACTTCCTCGGGCACAGACCTGGCCTTGGACGCCCCTGAGACGGCCCTGAGCGCCCTAAACTTCCATCTTGTCCTGCCCGTCATTTGTGCACATGGCTGGCTCCCTGGCCAAGAGGTCTCATCGAGTCAGCCCAGCAAGATGGGTGTAAGTTCCTGGTGCAATCCCAGGGTCCCCGGGGGACACCACGGCCCACAAATCTCCTGGCCCCACGCGGGGTTTTGGCAAAGACCCAGGGAGCTCTTCTCGTCACCAGCAGAGGCGTCCACAGCCCTCTAGACTCCGGGCCTCGGCCTAGAGCCGGGCAGGGACTCCCTGGAGTTCTTCTGGTAGGGGCCAGTGACTTCTGACCTCTGACGAGGGGCTGGTCTCCTCTTTCCTTCCCCTGCCCTGCCATGCGCAGGGGAGGGGCTTGATTACAACCTTCATGCCAGCCTCCCCGGCCTCCCCAGGTGCCATAGGAGTCTGAAACAGGTGATGCCGCCGTTGAAAGGGAACTAGACGGGGCGTTCCCAGCCTTGGTCTTCCGTGCCGTCAGGATTGCAGAGTCCCTTACGGACAGCGCCGTGTTGAAGGCCCGCCTGGTTTTGGCGAGAGGAAGATGCTTCCTCGGGCCAGGGGACTGGACTTCCTCCACGCTCTCCCACAGATCCTCGGAGCATTTGACAAGCGGCGGGAAGGAAGGCTGCCTCTTCCCGGGCGCTGGCTCTCAGCCAGAGCAGAGCAGGCCATGCCCTGGCCACTGTAGCAAGGCAGCAGTGTCCCCAAGGCCCTGACCACCCACTCAAGAGCCACGGAGGCCTACAGTCCACATCCTGGTGCCTTCGTGACTGGGAAAGTGTTTGCCATGCCCTGCTCCAGGCAGGAAGGCCGAGGTTTGCGGGTTGGAGTCCAGCGTTGGCCCGGGAGTCAGGTAGAACCGGACGGACGTCGTCTCAGTCCATTTGGGCTGCCCTAAAAAATGCCATAAACAGGTGACGTCTAAACAACAGGCGTTTCTGGAGCCGGGAGCCCCAGGTCAAGATGCCGGCAGGTTGTGTCTGGCGAGGACCGCTGTCTAGACGGCCGACTTCACGCCCCGCCCTCACGTGGCGGGAGGGGCAGGCTTTCTCCAGAGCCTGGTGGCTGAGGCCTGGACCCCACTCACCAGTCTGACCTCTCACCTCCAGGTGATCTCACAGCAGGGTTCAGCCTTCCACATCAATCTCGGAGGGACCTAAACATTCAGACCGCAGCAGAAGTCCACATGGCCCCTGGGCCCTGGTATAGACATTTGTCTGGAATGGAAGTTTAGACACAAAGCCAGGAAGAGCTTCAGCGCAGGCCGAGTCAGTACTGGGTGTCGGACGTGCCCGTCCTGGTGTTCAGTTACATGTGGGTGGCTTGAGTCCAGAGAGGGTATTTTGCACACGGCCCAGAGCCATCCCGGAAGCCGTCTGGGAAGGGTCTGCTGGTGTAGACAGGAGATGCAGAATCTCCATCCCCAGAGGCTTCAGCGAGGACCCACTGCCTGTATGCCTCCCTCTGCCGAGCCTCCCGTGTCCTGAGTCCTTGGGGGGCCCTCCTGGCACTGCCTCATTCCCCCGCAGCCCCCACCGTCCGTGGCCCCGGACGCCCCAGAGGGCACCAAGTCTGTTGCTCCCACTTCTCTGCGTCGTCTTCAAGTCTCTCCAAGGCTGGGGCGCGGCACTCGAGACAACAGTGCGGGGTTGCCGTCGACACTGCCTGCAGGCCCAGGCAGGGAGTTCCACCTGCTGTGCTCACCAGCCTTCCCCAGACCGCCTGGTGCCTTCTGAACGGAGAGGCCCCCTCCCTAGATTCCCCCAGCACTGGCCTTGGGCATGAGTCTCAGATGAGGAATCGGACACCCACAGCTGCGCTGTTCTCGTCTTTCTCGCCGCTAACTCCTCAGGGGATCGTTCCTGGGTTTGTGGGGTTGGCATCGTGGTACCAAGCAAGAAGGTGCCCCCTCACCACCTACAAGTCTCCTAAGTCAGCAGGTGTGGGGCTGGAGTGGCCAGCAAGGACTGCCTAAGCCTGTACAGAGAAGGGCGCCCTGGAACCAGTGCTGGGATCTTGGGGCGTGGCTCCTGGATTGGGTCTCCCCCCCGTAGATGGTGTCAAGGCGCTGCATTTTTGGGGGGGGGGACTTGGGGCTCAGGAGGGTGTGGGTCTCTAGGCAGACATGCACACAGCGTGTCCTGGGGTTCTGCGGGCCTGCTGGGAGGTGGACACACGGTGACGAGGCCGTCACAGGGCGGAGGGACAGGGCGGACCCAGGAACCACAGCTTCCAGACAGAGGTCGTGCCCAGGGTGTGTGGCAGGGGCACGGTCTCCTTGTCCCTCCACGACCGTCACTCCCTGCAGGCCGGGACTGTCACGTTCTGGGTTTTGAAGACGCGCTTCAAAGAGCTTGAAGATAAGTCAGCGTTCGGTGTGAGCATTTGAGGTGCTGGAGAGAGGACAGTTGTCAGGTTCTGAGTTCTGAGAACAGACGGAAACCCTCCCTCCCGCCGCTGGTGGGTCTGGGAGGAGTGGGGCATGGTCTCTCCTGGGCTGGGCTCCCCGATGTCCTGTCTTGCAGCCTGACTCTCAGACGAGACAGGTGGACCCCTTTTCCCTGCCCCTAGTGAGACGTGGCCCCCTCGCCGGCCCCGCTGCCTCCTCGGGGCTTTCCGTGGACCTGGCCGCCCGGGACAGAGCCCCCCGGGGCACCCTGCACCCTCACATGCCAGTCTGAGTGTCAGTCTCCCGGGAAGGCTTGTCGACACCAGCCAAGGGTCCTCATGTCAGACGTGACGGCTTCCTTCCAGCAAAACCCCTCTTCGGGCACAGAAGACACGTCCCGGGGAGCAGTTCCCACAGTCACTGACACTTGCGTGCCGCCATCACACAAAACTCTAAACCGCCGATGGGCGCTGGGACTGCAGATGACACTTCACATGCACGATGGGGGCGATAGGCCCGTATCAGAGGCTCGGGAAAAGGACGCTGATGTGGCCACGTTGACTCTGTCTTAGGGCCGGAGCTCAGGGGAACCCCAGGGGCAGACCCCTGGGCACTGCACGAATGCCCCGCCCCCAGGGAGGCCGCAGGGAGCTGGGCCTGCAGGCCCACATCCGCCCCAGAGAGGCAGGTGCTGAGGGAGGCTGGAGGATACCCCTGCCTCGGAGGCCTGGCCTCCTCTCCTTCCCTTGGAGATGCCACGAAGAGAAACACAGTCTCTGTTGCTCTGTGTTATGTAACTTGCTGGAGTGTCCATATAAGGCCTTCCTCTTTCCCAGCCGCTGGATCCGGAAGTGACACTCGCAGAGCTGAGAGGGAGGGAGTGTGAGGTGTCCCATCCAAGCACCCAGTGTGCAGGGACACATCCCAGGCGGCCGCCGGAAGCTTTCTTGCCGGGTGTCACACCCCGCCCCGTGCCACCCGAGTCCTTGCAGTCCATTTCCAGCCTCCTGTCCATCTGTATGTGCCGACCATGGCCAAGGAAGGAGGAATGCCTGAGGCCAGGATTTCTGGAGACCTGCCTGGGCAACATGGCCAGAACCAGTCTCTACTTAAAAAATAAGAAATTAGCCGGGCGGGGCGGTGCATGTCTGTGGTCTCTGCTACATGGGAGGCTGAAGTGGGAGGCTCGCTTGAGCCCAGGAGTTTGAGGCTGCAAGGTGCTATGACTCCAGCCCCGTGGAGACACCTTGGACGCTGATATTTTCCTGGCCACCCTCGTGATTTCCTTCCCCAGTTGGTGCCAGGGGCGGGATTTCTCTTGCCCTGGCCTCCGCAGAAGGCCTGGCACCCCCTGCTTCGTGCCTGGGCTCCTCCGATGGCCAGCCGGTCAGTCCCTGCTGCGCACACCTTGACTTTCCTTCTGCACTTCCCTCTTGCCGGACGTGCAGACCCCACGGGCACACTGGCCACGTCCCTCATCCTTCCTCCAAGCCCTTGCCTTGGCTGTCACCCCCTGCCAAGAGTGCCTCCTCCCGGGGCTCCGGGACTGGACGCTGGCCACGGAGCGGGGCGGGCAGGGAGACCCCACTTGGGTTCCCTCCTGTTCCTACCTCTGAATTCCAGTGTTACCCTTCCTGGTGGACATTTGCATTTCATGATGGTGGTGCCCTAAAGGCAGGCTTTGACACGCATTACTGAAACGCTATTTCAGGCAAGGAGGCAGGAGGAAGAAAGAAACGGGTGAGCCGTCAAAGCGCAGTTCTCACTCTCTCCCCTCTCCCCCACCCCACCCCACCGATCTCCCAGGGCCCTGCAAACCCTGGACGAGGTAGCGTCCATCCTACAGAAAGTGCCCGCTCCCTGCCTGGATGCTTTTTTCATTATAGATGATTCTGTGGCTGGCCGCGTGAGCCTGTCACACACCCCCAAGAACGATTTGTCGTTTGTTATTTATTGTGTTTGACCTTTGAATTTATTGCAACCTAACTTTTAAAAAATGCTTATAGTTAATCCCAGCACTTTGTGAGGCCAAGGGAGGAGGAACGCTTGAGGCCAGGATTTCTGGAGACCTGCCTGGGCAACATGGCCAGACTCAGTCTCTACTTAAAAAATAAGAAATTAGCCCGGCGGGCGGTGCATGCCTGTGGTCTCAGCTGCATGGGAGGCTGAAGTGGGAGGCTCGCTTGAGCCCAGGAGTTCGAGGCTGCAAGGTGTTATGACCGTACCCTGCACTCCAGCCTGGGCAACACAGCAAGACTCATGTCTCAAGAAAATAAAGTCAACGAAAATGAGAGTCATACTCTGTGCTGTGATGGTTGGATGAAGATTCTGAATCTGGGTAATTTGAATTAATGTCCTGACTTTCACCTTGACTGTGATAGGCAGAGGAGGGGAGCAAATTGCTTGCTTCTCTGTGCCTCAGTTTCTTCCTCTGTCACACAGCGATAAGGTGCCCACTTTGTAGAGTTGTTAGGATTTAGGGTGGTCACTCCAGATAACACACTTAGAATGGCACGGGGTGTTTCATAGGCCATGACTGTATCCAAACTGCCACTAGTGTTCTTGTGACTGCCGTGTGTACCTGAAGCCACAGAGGACAGATCCCAGCATTCCGCCTTCCTGACACGTCTACACCAGCAACCGAACACCAGCAGGCTGGACAAAACTGAAATGTCGCATCAGGCTTGGTCCTGGGAACCAGGACCACACGGGGTGGGTGGCGACAGCAGACAAGCGGGTGGCTGCTTCCTGCCAGAGGGGACTTTTCTGGCCTTGAAGTCATCAAGGGGGAAACAGGCAGTTCTCACAAGGATCCGTCCGTGGTGTTCTCACTTGTGTCACAAGCTGGATTGTCTTGTCTGGAGGGGACGAGAAGGGAGCACATAGGTGACTCGGTGTGAGCTCCTAGGGCTTTTCATTGGCCGGAGAGGGATCGCTGCAGGATTGGCCACTTTCAAATTATTTTCCGCAGCTGTCCGTGATGTGTGTTCGAATGCAGATTTGTGGGTATGCACTTGTGTGCGTCTGATCGGACGTGTTTGGGGAGTTAGGTGGCTTTTACGATGAGCAATTGGCTGTTTGCGTAGAAGCAGTCAGCCATCACTGTACCACGGACCCCGTGCCCAGCACTGCTCTAAACCTTGGCATCCATGATCTCAGTAAGTCCTCACACCAGACCCATTTCACAGGGGAAAAACTGAGACCCATTACTAATCACAATGCCCAGTGTCACATAATGCAAGTCTGGATTTTTTTTTTCTTTTTTGAGTTGGAGTCTCACTCTGTCGCCCAGGCTGGAGTGCAGTGGCACACTCACGGCTACCGCAGTGTTGACCTGCTGGGCTCCTGCGATCCTTCCACCTCAGCCTTCCGAGCAGCCAGAACTATAGCTGCGCACCACCACACCCGGCTAATTTTTGATTTATTGTAGAGATGAAGTCTTGCCAAGTTGCCCGGGCTTTCCTCAAACCCACGGGCTCAGACAGTCCACTCACCTCAGCCTCCCAAAGTGCTGGGATGACAGACCAAGCCTGGCCGCAAGTCTGGTTTTGCACCCAGGCACCCTGGGCCAGAGCCTGTGCCCTCCTCCTCTGGGGTGGCATCCCCCCTTCGGTGTGCCAAGAATGTCTCAGGCCATCAGGCTGGGGCTGGTCTGTAGGAATGGGAGAGAGAGGCCCTGCCCCGTGGACAGAGAGGCCTGGCACTGCATGGAGGCAGCACTGCCATGGCGACCCAGAGAGGGACAGGAGCGTCCACCTTGGCCCTTACACCACAGGGGCAAGGGTCAGAGAAGTCTTCCTGAGTTCACGTTGTGTAAGCTGAGTTCTGAAAGCTGAGTCGGAGCTGAGTTTTAGCGGGGGGAGCTGCCCCCTTTGGTGGAGGGCACCTCAGGGGTCTGTCTCTGACTGGACATGGTCCAGAGACGCACATACCCCCAGATGCCTCTGTCCCACCTTCATGCCCTTACAACGCTGCCCAGCGGCCCTGCCCAGGGGCTTTGGGCAAAGGCCATCTGTTGCAGCCAGGCTGCTGGCCCTGGCGATCTCAGCATTGCCTTTGGGGTCACTTTTCCCTTCTTGAAGAACAGCACACATTCATTCATTCATAGCCATGTAGCTCTGTCATTCTCTCCTGTCCCATCCAAGAAGTCCGCACGGGTCTTCTCGCACTTTGTCCCACCTGCATCTCCTTCAGTTCACACTGGTGTGTTGTTTCTGCCTGTAAAATCCTCAACGTCTTGTGTGTGAGATTCCAGACATACCCTTGGCCCTCACTTTTTGCCATATGGATCGATGGAGAGTTTTCCGAACCTCCGAGTTCGGGTTGGTTTCCACTTAACAAACTCCTTCTCCGGTTCCTCTCTCCCCCCTTTGCATTTTACTCTAAACAGTCAGGAGGAAGCAGATGCTTCTTCAACACTTTGCTCAGAAATCTCCTCCGCTAAATATCTGATGCTGTCGCGCACAGGGTCTGCTTTCCACAAAATACGAGAACACAGTGTAGCCAAGTTCTTTGCCACTTTATCGCAAGGATCACTTTCCTTTCAGTTTCCAATAACACGTTCCTCATTTCCATCTGAGATCTCACCAGAATCACCCTAACGTTCCCATTGCTAGCATGCACCTCCAAATTCATCCAGCCTCCCAGCGTTACCCGGTTCCAAAGCCATTTCCATATTTTTAGATATTTGTTACTGTGGCACCCCACTCCTGGTACTAAAGTTTGGATTCGTCAAGCATTTATTGTAAAGAATTGGCTTCCCATGATTGTGGGCTGGCAAGTCTGAAATCTGTGGGGCAGGCTGGATAGTCAGGCAGTAGCTGATGTTGCAGTCTGAAGGGAGAATCTCTCCTTTTGCAGGAACCCTGGGTGTTTGCTCAGAGGCCTCCAGCTGATGGGATGAGCCCCACCTACATTACCGCTTGACGTCAACTCATTGTAGATGTGTGCGTGTTTCACCAGGCTGGCATCTGAATGTCTTGCTCTTTTGTGGGTGTGTTCATTTTGGTGCTGAGCCCTAGGTCTTCCCCCACCCCGAAAGTGAGGTACCAGGAGACTTACCCATGTGGGCTCTTGTTCTGGTCTCCCTCAAGGGCCTCCAGGACCACCCCAGGGGTACTTGGCCTCGTCTGCTTAGCTGCTCCCACATGTTAAGGATCCTGTGGCTTTAGGCAACAGATCTGTAGGGCCCAAGTTGGAATAATTCCCTGTGAACACTGGCTTTGATGCCACCCACCTGGTTGTGCATACATCTGTCAATAGAATTCTTCCTTTTTTTCTTTTTTTTTTTTTTTTTAGTTGGAGTCTCACTCTTGTCACCCAGGCTGGAGTGCAGTGGCATGCTCACAGCCGCCGCCGCCTCCATCTGCTGGGTTTTGGCGATCCTTCTGCCTCAGCCTTCCAAGTAGCCAGAACTATAGATGCACGCTAACACGCCTGGCTAATTTGTTTGTGTGTGTGTGTGTGTGTGTGTGTGTGTGTGTGTGTGTGTGTGTGTGATTTATTGCAGAGATGAGGTTTCGAGTTGCCCAGGCTAGTCTCAAACCCCCAGGTTCAGGCAATCCTCTCGCCTCAGCCTCCCAAATTGTTGGGATGACAGGCTGAGCCACTGTGCCCGGCCGGCAGAATTCTTCCTAATGCATTGTAATCTGATGAAGAGTTTTGAATGCTTTTCTGAGGTTTCCCATCTCTCCAGTTGTGGCTAGTATCCCATCTGAATGACAAGGCTCCCTGGTGTGAGGGTCAGAACCCGTCCAGCCGGGAGGAACACAGGTCGCAGTGTGTGGGAGGCTTCTTGGCTCCGGCCTTGTTGAATTCCCAGATGCTGCACAGATAATCTCTTCTGTGTGCCTTCTGGACAGAAGGTCCCGGTGGCACGATAACCTTATCGTCCGAAAATAGCCAGGGGCTTTGAGAGAAGCCACAGTGGTGTTTGGCAGAGTGGAAGGCTAAGAGTGGATGAGTGTCACGGCTGTCATTTTAAGAGCTATGATTGGATTCCTTCTGGTGCCAGGCCTTCAGTGATGTAAAAAGCATATATATATATATATATATATATATATATTTGAGTTGGAGATTCACTCTGTCGTCCAGGCTGGAGTGCAGTGGCACGCTCACGGCCACCGCGGCCTCGATCTGCTGGGCTCGGGTGACCCTTTGCCTCAGCCTCCCGAGTAGCTGGAACTACAGGTGTGCACCCCCATGCCCAGCTAATATTTTTCTTTTTTGGTAAAGCCTCGGTCTTTCTAGGTGCCTAGGCTGGCCTCGAACTCCTGGGCTCTAGCGATCCTCCCACCTCAGCCTCCCAAAGTGCTGGGATGACAGGCCTGAGCCGCTGCACCCGACCCCAAAAGCATATTTAAAGACCTTTGTTCTGCAGATCACACTTAATCGAATGTGACTTCCACTTTGCAGGTGGCGATCATAGCGGGCAACTTTGAGCTGGCGGAATACATCAAGAACCACAAGGAGACTGACATCGGTGAGTTCGTGCGCCGGGAAACCGTGGCCAGATTTGGTTTGGCCAAGGAGACACTGGCCGGCTTTTAAAATGTCTCCTCAGGTTGGCTCAGAGCCCACCTTTAGCAAAACTCCCCAGAGCACGCCATCCTAGCATCTTTTTCGTCTCTGGTCTTGCGTTTGCTTTTTCACCTATGGAGCTAAGGACGCCCTCAGATGTTAGCGCGTCTGAAATGTGCAGCCTGGTTTGCTGGAAGGATGAGGTCCTCACCCCTCCTGACAGTCCCCATCGCACTTTCTCTCCACACGAACCTTGCTGCTTTCGCAAGCGGGGAAGAGGGACAAGACTTGTCTCATGTATGCCAAGAGCTGGCCGTAGGCGTCTCCATCTGATGTGAGTGTCTGGTTTCCCCCCATAGCAATACCACGGACACTTGCCCTTATAACGTTGTCCACACTGGCAGATCGTACGAGCCCCGGAGCTCAGTGTACACCGTGGACTATGGGCGGCACGGCAGGCTCATCCTTTGGGACAGACGTACCTCCCTGGAGGGGGCTGTCAAGGTGGGGAGGGGTCCGTGCATTTGGGGGTGGGGAAGGGATGGACGCTGTTGTGAGCCCGGCACGGCTCTGAGAATACATCTTTTTTAAACATCCAAAAAGAAGGGAAATTAGACGTGCGGAGGGTCTGCAGTGGATGTGGACGGCTTTTAGACTGGCGGATCAGGTGACCGCGCAGCTTTCAGACATGTTTCCCGGACGATCCCACGACACATACACTCCGCGTGGGCAGCGCTGGCGACCTGGAGGGAGGGGAGAGAGGGCGGGATGCCCTCTCCCCCTCCCCGTGGCCCCCGAGGATGTTCTGATGCCCCTCCCCCTTTCTAGTACCTCTCATGCCAACCAGGAGGCCGGCCTCCGGGGGCCGCCCTGTCTCCCACCGCCCCGCCATCGGCTGGGCACAGTCACGCACCGTGGACGAGTCCGCCGGCCTGGTCCCTCCAGCCCCGGGCTTGCACAGAACCTGCAGCGGGGAGCAGTTCGGGTGGACCAGCAGCGGTGAGCCTTCCAGACGGCCGTGCCCGTCGCGGGGGGCTGGGCGGGCCTGCCGGGTGTGCCTCTTCCCGCCTGTGCCCCTCACCCTGTCTCTGGCGTCGGGGCCGAGCGTAGCCCTGTGTCTGGCTGTCGAGTCTCTGCCGCACGGCATGTGTGCCTGGTGTCCGTTGTGGCTGGCCTCACCGTCTGGAGTACTTGCTCGAGAATGCAGCCTGCATCCCTGGGTGGTCCGAGCATGGGGCCTCCACTGGCCACGCCCGATGCGGACATGTGCCCCTCCCGTGAGCCGGGGCAGTCCGCTTCATTGCTCTGAGCTCCGGGGTCCCCCCAGGGCTGCCTCAGCGCCTTGGTGAGCGCATCGTAGAGACGGATGAGCTAATGTCTGCAAGGCGATTTGGAAAAGGAACTGAGTCCTCAGAATGTCGGTCTTCCCTGACACGGGTTCAGATCTACAAACCCCAGCCGGTGTGCAGCGAGTGGGGGCTCCATGAAGCAGGGGAGGGGCAGGGGGGAGGGCCCACCTGTGACTGCAGGACTGTGGACAGCGTCCCGTGAGCTCCGCGGAGCTCTCCGTTGTGTGTGGTGGTAACAAGCTCGGGGCTACCCTCATTATGGTCGTTACGTGTTGATCTTGGCCGGATCTGATCTGGAATCCCAGCACTTGGGGAGGCCTAGGCGGAAGGGTTGCCTGAGCCCAGGAGTTCGCCATCAGCCTGGGCAACATAGCAAGACCTCATCTCTACAAAAAAAAATTTTTTTTTAAACTAGCCGGGTGTGTTGTCACGCGCCTGTAGTCCTAGCTACTTGGGAGGCTAATGTGGGAGGACTGCCCGAATCCAGGAAGATGAGGCTGCGGTGACTGTGAGCGTGCCACTGCACTCCAGCCTGGGCCACAGAGTGAGGCCCTGACTCAAAAATAGAAAAAGTGCTGACCTTGACTGAGGCTTGCACAGCCAAGAGGGAGGTGTGACAGCCTTCCCCATCCCAGCTCTGGGAACTGGGTGGTTCTTGGGGCCGTTCACCCCTGCCCCGTGCCAGGCCATATAGAGGCTGTCGCTTTTTTTCTTCCATGAACGTGAGTTCCAGTGACTAAACTCACCTGCTCAAAGCAAGACAACTTGCCAAGTCCATTGAAGCACCGAGTTGGTTGTTTTCTGGGTTTGGGGTTTTTTTTTTTAAAGACAGGATCTTGCTCTGTTGTCCAGGCTTGAGTACAGTGGCCAACTCAGGGGCTCAAGCAATCCTCTTGCCTCAGCCTCCTGAGTAGCTGGGACTACAGGCGTGTCATTTCCTGGCTAATTTTTACTTTTTTAACTTTTGGTAGAGACAGATCCTTGCTATGTGGCCAGGGCTGGTCTCGAGAACTGACCTCAAGCAATCCCCCCACCATGGCCTCCCAAAATGCCGTTTACAGGCGTGAACACCGTGCCTGGCCCCAGTTGATTTTAAAACCCAGTTTGGGGAGATGTGTTGTCTTTTCAATTTTGAGACATAATTATCGTCTTCCCTCTGTGATGCAAACACCTCTATACACACAGAGATTTTTTTTTTAAATTAGTTTTGCTATAGAAGGGATTCTCATGTGTTGGGTGAAGATGTTTTAATTACCACTCACCCATTCTGATCAATTATTTGTTTAAACTTCAAACAGCTTCCCCTGTCGAGGGAGGGGGCACCCCCCTCCGCAGGCTTGTGTGTCTCCCATATTTGACCATGCCCGGATGGAGGCTTGAGGTCTCTGGCCTCCCTGTGTTTGTAAACCGGCCCTGCAGCTCGAGGGAGGGCCGGATGTCACGGCCAGCCAGGGTGGGAGCCACGTCTGCTGTTCCTGCCTCGTGGTCCTTCCCGGGGCCCCTGAGGGAAAGGATAGTTGAGAATATCCGCATTTCCCCGCAGGGTGCCTTCTGCGTCTCTAAAGAAGAAGAAAAATGAACTCTAGTCTCATCTGTGATGTCTGAGCTTTGTGACTGGGAGCCAGCAAACTGGTGTCAACACAGACTGTGCCATTTAAATCCGACTGTGTCGAAAATTTCCCAGAGAGAGAGAGGAAGGCCAGGAAGTCTGTGGGTCTCCTCTGAACCCAGGCGTCCCTCGATGGGTTCATTGATCGACTCTCGGTGAATCTGCTGTGGCATCCTGATTTGGTTACCTGTTGACTGAGTCTTAGGGTTTGAACCCGGTTGTCTCTTCCCTGCCTGTGGCCGCCCTCACTTTGCACTTCGTTCCTGGCGGGGTTGGGTGTCGGATGTGTGACGGGGAGGGTCTGAGATGGATGTGTCCCTGGGCTGTCTGCGCGTCTGCCCGCGTGGGTCTCACTGATGCTGGGTGCAGGCCCCAGCCCGTTGTCTAAGAAAGCCACCTAGGCCAGGCCTGGTGGCTCAGCCTGTCATCCCAGCCATGAACGTGCCACTGCACTCCAGCTTGGGTGATAGAGTGAGACTCTGATTAAAAAAAAAAAACAGAGTAGCCAGGCTCGGTGGCTCAATCTGTAATCCCACGACTTGGGAGGCTGAGGTGAGTGGATTGCCTGAGCCCACGGGTTTGAGACCTGCCTGGGCAACTTGGTAAGACCTCATCTCTACAATAAATCAAAAAAATCAGCTGGGCGTGGTAGTGCGCACCTGTAGTTCCAGCTACTTGGAAGGCTGAGGCGGAAGGATCGCTGGAGCCCAGCAGGTCAAGGCTGCAGTGGGCGGGAGCAGCCACTGCACTCCAGACTGGGCGACACAGTGAAACTCGGACTCAAAAAAAAAAAAAAACAGAAAGCAAGCCGCCAGGAGGTGGTTGCCGCTGACCGAGGCCTGCAGGCCCCATGTTTCATGTTCAGGGTCACGTTCATTCAAGCCTCCGTGTTCAGGCACAGACCCAAGAGGTAGGGAGGGTTTGGGCCTGCCCCACCCCGGGGTAGACCTGGGGCGAGGATATGAGAGCAGGTGGTTCATGGTGGCAGTGAGACCGGGGAGCACCAGAGGGGCGCAGGGAGGTAAGTTAAGGAAGGCAGATGTCAGGGCAGGCCATTCATGAGCAGTTGATGCTGTCGGCCGAGGTGCAGGCCCTCTGGGTCCTCCAGAAGCTGCAGAGGACAAGCCCTGCCACTGTGAGGCTGTCCCGTGTCGCCCACCTGCCCGAGCTCCTGGTTCATGCAGGCAGTGTGTGCCACTCCTTCCGCGTGCCCAGAAAGACCATTGGCGGGAATTGCAGGTGCCCATGGGGTAAGAGGAATTGCATGTGCATGGGACAGCGGGCACCGGGGGTGCAGGCGGGGCACGAGGGCGTCTTCCAATCAGGGCTTTTCCTAAACCTCACGCTAGAAGGATGGGGTGAGTCCCTCTGGCGCTGGAGTACACGAAGGGAGAACCAAAATACAGAATTTACTTTTTGAAAATGGTGTATTTATTCCTATGTGCTTAGAGTGCAATCACCTTCAAAGTCCTTTTTGTGTGATGCAGTGCACCCATTGAGACACTTCTCGACAGCTCAGAACAGTTTTTGAGCTCATCCATGTTGCCGCCTTGTAGTGCTTCTGCCGTTTTTTGTTTCACCTCTTCCACATCAGCAAAACGTTTCCCTTGGAGGACTTCTTTTCATCTGGGAAACAAAATAATGTTGCTCCGGGTGAATAGGGAGGGTGGGGCAGGGCTTCATGCCGTTTGGGGTCAAAACCTACTGACCGCTTAGCACAGTGTGGGCAGGGGCGTGCGTCAGTCCCCCATCGTGAAATGGGCAAATGCGTTGGAAGAATTTCCAGCTGGGCTCAGTGGCTCAGCCTGTAATCCCCCGCTTTGGGAGGCTGAGATGAGTGGATTGCCTGAGCCCGCGGGTTCGAGACCCGCCTGGGCAACTTGGCAAGACCTCATCTCTACAATAAATCAAAAATTAGCCAGTAGCGCGCGCCTGTTGTTCCAGCTACAGGGAAGGCTGAGGCGGAAGGGTCGCCGGAGCCCAGCAGGTCGAGGCTGCGGTGGCGGGAAGCGGCCACTGCACTCCAGTCTGGGCGACTGAGTGAGACTCCAACTCAACAAAAAAGAAAGAAAGAAAGAAAGAATCTTCAAAACAATTCACCGAAGACATCCCATTCCATTTCAGCATTCCAAAGAGCAATGCCTTCCTGGACATTCCTCACCTGCCATGAAACAGGCAACGGGTCCTGGGGGGGGGCTCCTGCCCAGACTGTCTTCGCAAGCGCAGGGTGAGGTCTGTCAAGGTCGCCTGGAGACCTCGCAGATGAGAGAAGCGGCCTGGTGCCTTCTCCTGGGGGGTGGGGGAAGACAGGGTCCCGGGGCTGCAGAGCCATCTCCGTGTGTCATTCAAGGCAAGGATTCTGTCTGCGAGACCCTGGAAGCAGCCAGCCCAGATATCAGCACAGCTGCCCTCTTTCTTCCAGTCTTGAGAGAAGCACACGCCATCCTGAGGCAGGCATCTGCTCTGTGCCACCGAAGGGGCCTCCCCTTCTCCCTAGGACCCCAAAGCAGCAAGAGCCAGAGGCGCCTGGACCCATCAGCTCGCCGTCCCCTCGGTGCCCACCCTCCCGTGACAGCTCTCACTCATGTTGGGAGGCTCGGAAACATCCCAGGCCCTCTGGGTGGGCTGACCATGGAGGGTAACACCCCGCTTGTCCCTCACTACCTCCTGGATATAGACGCGGGGGTGAAAGGCCCGCAGACCCTGTGTACCCCAGCCCCCCAGTTGGAGGGAACGACTCCCCTTTGCGGTTTAACAGGAAAACGGTGCATGGCTGTTCAGAAAGGTAGACCTTTCCATGCATCCACCTCTGCGACTATTACAATCCTACCCTTCCTCGGTCCTGGTCCCTGCCTGCCAGCTGTGTCTCTGCACGCCCAATCCCTTCATCCCAGGGGCCACTCTGTCCCTGGCGGTCAGTCCCCAAGAGAGCTTGAGAGCCGCTCTGTTCCTGCTGCCAATCCTGACTCTCTCTGTGCCTGTGTAAAGCGTCCAAGGCCCCCAGTG
The DNA here is from genome assembly GCA_027257055.1 of Cephalopachus bancanus. Taxonomy (NCBI): domain Eukaryota; kingdom Metazoa; phylum Chordata; class Mammalia; order Primates; family Tarsiidae; genus Cephalopachus; species Cephalopachus bancanus. Next base: position 684,573 of record JAPVLO010000296.1, read on the forward strand.
CCGGGCTGTGTGTGTCCGGTTTGGGGTACAGCCAAATCTCCAGGAGGGCTTGTGAGGAATTCAGACGCCCCGTGCCACCCCCCAGAGTCTGACTCGGGAGTGGGGGCGTCCTCTGGAGCCGCCCTCTTGTCCCTCTGGTGGTTCCGCGGCTGGACGTCCACGCACTGGCTCCACCCTGCGACCCAGGACCTGCCGGGACCCCTGCTCATCCGTGTTGCTCATGGGCCGGCTCGGAAGGTGGGGGTGGACCACATGCTTGTTTCCAGGGACTGCCATAACAATCGAACTGGAACGTGTGGTCTCGCCGTCCTGAAGGCCAAGATCAAGGTGTTGGCGGGTTTGGGACCATCCGGCTCTAGGAGAGGGTCCCTCCCTGCCTGTCTCCCAGCACCTGGTGGTGGCCGGCCTTCTACGGCATTCCTCGGCTTGTAGATGTGTGGCTCCATGCTCTGTGTCCATCTTAGGGGGCCTTCTCTGGGTCTCAAGGTTTCTGCTCCTTCCTGGTGTACGGGCATTCGTCTTTGACACGAAGGCTCACCCTACATGCAGCGTGATCTCATCTCAACATCCCTCCGTGAAATACATCTGCAAAGACCCTATTTCCAAAGAAGGTCACAATTTAGGTTCTAGGGGTTAGGACTCAGGCATATCTTTTAGGGGCCACCATCCGAACCCAATGGCTTTTGTCCCCAGGCTGTTACCTCATCAAGGATAGGGGGTATCTGATTCCCCTGTCCTTTGGTGCCCATGCAATCATGGTGTCGGGTGGACAGCACCCCCCCAGCTGATGTATCCCTTCCCCCTTCCTTCCCGCCACCGTCCATGGTCAGACACCCAGCGGCCAATCAGTTGCTGGGTTGAACGTGTTTGCCAGAGGGCGATATTTTATTCCCCAAACCCTTCCGGAGTCCAGGGGCAGCTGAGCTCAGAGGCCCAGGAGAGGGGAGGCCATAGGAGGTCGTGGGCTGGGTGGGGTGCAGCATCGGTGGCTCTCATGTCAAATGTTTCTGGGGCCACGTCAGATTGTGGGTCTCCCCCTTGGACGGCGGGTGGCCACGTCGCTTCCCAGTTCTGCTTTCTGGACTTGGCTTCCCTACCTGGTATTCTCTGTGCCCGTCGACGGTGCCGCTGCAATTCATCTTTGTCCACCAAGGCTCACCTTTTGTCTGTTCCTGGCCTCTCAGGTGGGGGCAGGAGCCATGTTGGACTTCCACTTGGCCTCCGCACTGTCCGTCCAGTACTGTGCGCCTTGGGAATGATGGTGTTTCTGCTCTGTGAGCTCCAGCAAGGTTTGACTTAGAAGTGTCACCATTGGGAGGCCGAGGCGAGGGGATTGCCTGAGCCTGGGGGTTTGAGACCAACCTGGGCAACTTGGTGAGACGTCATCTCTACAATAAATCTCAAAAAAACTAGCCGCGCAGGGTGGTGGTGTGTGTCCGCAGTCCCAGCTACTTGGAAGGCTGAGGCAAAAGGATCGCCTGAGCCCAGCAGGTCGAGGCTGCGGTGGCCGTGAGCATGCCACGGCACTCCAGCGTGAGTGACAGAGTGAGACTCTGACTAAAAAAAAAAGTGTCACCAGAACTTAGGAGAAATGTGAATGAAAGGGGACCCATCCCCTCAACTCGAGGCTGTCAGTTCTTGCTTCTGTGTCGGGTCAAACCCTTGACTTTTATGGTGGTGGCCAGTCATCCTCGGCGTTCCTTGTCTTGTCTCCACCTGTTTTCAGGCCTCTCTGTGTCCGTGTCTCAAGGTATCCGCTCCCACGTAAGGACATCTGTCTCTGGAATCAGGGCTCACCCTTCACCCCGCGGAGTCTGATTCATCAGGCCCTCGCTGGGACCGGGCGTCGTCTTGGAGAACCCAGCCTCATACGCCAGGATTCTGAACCCAGGGGAAGCAGAGATAAGACTCCTGTCACCTCCGTCACGTTGGTTGGGGCAGACTGGCCTCCAGATTCCCCCACTGGGGGCAGACGTGGGGTCAATTCTGCTGCTCCCCCGTGGGCAGTTAAAATACCTGCCGTTCTCCTGATGTTCCAGCATGACCTCCCCCGTGGGATGTTGTCCTTTAAAAAGTCCCTGGAAAAGATCAAACAGCCTTGGCCGCAGCGCCAGAGATCCTTTGTTTTCCAAGCACGAAAGAAATCAGTGCCAGGAAGTCCGCACACTTAGGACGCTGGGATGTGGCTTGAGGGGAGAAGGCGGTGACCGTGGGGGTGCGGAGGCGCTGTGCTGTGATGAGCGGGCGCCCCGGGGTGGGTAGCGCCCAGGGAAGGATCTGGAAGGCCGAGGGGCTGCAGGTCTCTTTAAGGAGAGATTCCATCTGGGCATGCCGCATTTGCCCACAGTCCGGCTGGCTCCAGTGCCTCTGCTGTCTGATCCATTCATATGTTTTTTCTTTCTTTTTTTCCTTAACCTACCCTCTTCCTCTTGAACAAATTAAGCGTGACCTCCACTGGGTGATTCCGTTTGCCAACTTGAAGAAAGTGATGGTTTAGACGCAGCCGTGAATGCCAAAGTTAATCCGTGCCTGTTGTCCTCCGGCTGCGTGTGGAGCCTTGGCTGAGTAAATGAGCCCAGCAGGTTTTAAAGGCTTTTGCCACAGAGCGTTTTCGATGGCTTCCGAGGGATGGCGGTCCCCGAAGGCGAGACTGTCGGGGCGCTGGGCAGCCCGCGTCCGAAGCAGTCATGCAAATATCCAGCATGTTGCCAGCTGATAAGCCCGGGACCAGGATAACCTATTTTTTTTTTTTAACAGCCTTTGTTGTTTTTGTTTTTGCCTGGCTTTGTGGGGGAGACGCACGGCCAGATGGATTAAATGACATGGGTTGTTCTTCTTCAAGCGAACAAGGTTTGTTTCCCTGCGTCTTGTCCTTCCGCAGCTATGGAGAGAGAAGCCGGGGTTTTTTTTGGTTTTTGGTTTTTTTTGAAATGAAGCGCATTGAGCTGATGTGTGAGTTTGGGTGCTTGATTAGCCGACTGAGGCATTCTCAGATTCTGTTGCTAGGTTTCAGGACCGGGTGCCTGTATAATTATGCTGTAGGATATGTATAGATGATGGATAGAGGGTGGTGTTTTCAAACAGATTTCTTAATGTAATATTTTGGGCGTGTGTGTGTGTGTGTGTGTGTGTGTGTGTGTGTGTGTGTGTGTGTGAATGCAAAACCCAGGCTTATTTTGAGCGATGATTCCTTAAAAATATACCTGCTTGGTAGAGACCACCTGCTGTTAAATAAAATAGATCTGATTGGAAAGATTTCGGTTTACCTGGCATTTTGACTGTGAAATGTGCTACTTCCGATGAAACAGAGACGATGGTATCAAGTAAACACCACCGGTGTGCTTGGTGTTTGCAAGTGGGTACCATCGGCTCCTGAGAAAATCTGCAAATTCTAACCGATTTCATTTAATTAGATCGGACTGACGGGGCGTCCCCACCATGGGGTCCCGTTTTGTAGGCATTAAGAGGAAACCCTCCCAGGGAAAGTGTTTTACCTGGAATTGTGAAGCAATCACACAGTGATTGACTAGATTTCCATGGAGGATTTTCAAAGCGAGCGGCTGGGGCCCTGAAGCCCCCCAACCAGCATGGCGATTTCTAAGCAGATGGGGGCGGCCACCGCGACCAGCCTGTCGGGGCTGAGTCTGTTCTCTCTTCCTGTCCTGCCTGCTACCCTCTGCAGGGCCGAGCAAGCCGTGCGGGTCTGTGTGTGGCGTCCGGCCTGTGTGTGTGTGGAGCTGCTGGCTCACCCGGACGTGGCCAGCTCTGTTGTTCCGTCTGCCACGTGGGGGTCGTGTCGGGTCTCGTTTTCGTGTCTGCCGGAGGGATCGGTTACGTGCGTCTTCTGTGGTTTTGACATCCCCCCCTGCCCTCTGCGTGTCCATTTAGAAGTTTTGTTCCCAATTATGAAGTGGCATTGACGTGCCAGGACGTGATCCAAGGTGCCCGCCTTTCCGTAAGGGCCGTGGGTTGTTGGCATGTGAGACTGGGAGTGTGCTTTTGCTCTTGGCCGGGCCCCAGGTGAGTGTCTGTGGCGGGGATCTGCCGTCTTGTATGACCTGTCCCCAGTGCCGTGCTGCTCCAATAGGATGTCGTGGTGACGGTGAGGCCGTGGCCTCCGGTCCCACGTGCAGTTCCATGTGCTGGGTCGTGGTCGCCGTGTCCTGTCCATGTTCCTTCCGCCCGTGGCGTCCAGCCCCCTCTGGCGCACTCAGACTCTTCAGGTGGCCTGTTCCCTTTTCAGCCAGGTGGCACGCTGCCAAGGGGGCCTGAGCGGGGAGTACCTGGGGCAATGCCTCCGTGCAGTGGACGTGTGTGGCTGGGACGTGTGTCTTCCGCAGACCCTCCCCCTACTGTGCACATGTAAATTGACCCCTTCCCTTCTGGCTCATCTGTCCCCAAGCCCGAGTATTTCCCTGGGCTGTGCTCCCCGGGCCTGAGCAGCTTGGGTCCCTGAAGCTGCACTTACTCACTGACCCCTCTGGCGAAAGGGCAGAAGCTGGAGCTCCCAGCCCCAGCCCCTCACCACGTGGCCTCTGCACAGTCCCCTGCAATATAGCCATATCTCTGGACTCTCGACCACATCCGACCCCGGTCCCTCCTGTAACAAATCTCATGTGACGTCCCTCTGCTGTCATCAAACGTGACCACAGAACCCCGCATGCACCTACAAGGTTCAAAAACCAACCCAAAGTCCCAGTCGGCCCCTAAAGGATTCGTGCAGACAGGCGTGAACAGTGCACATGGCCTGTGTCACCGAGGGAGCGCATCACCCTGGAAGCCCCAGCAGGGTGGCCACGGTGTTCCCTTCCGGCTTGCGCACCAGCAAGCCCTGAGCTCTTTGTGCAGCTAGGAGACTCACGGCCATCGGTCCCCAAGTGGACAGCACCTCTCAGTAATGTTCTGGACCAGACAGAACATTCTCCTTCTTTCATTCACACGGTGCGCTGCATTTCTGGAAAATTCAGGGAGTATTGAAATTGTGCAAAGGTGCGCTCTGTTTACACGTCAGAGGGAGGAGGTTGTGCCCTCAGATAAAAAGGTTTTACATCTGTGGTCTATTTTTCTTTCGAGATGGGATCTCACTCTGTTGTCCAGAGTGCAGTGGCACGGTCACGGCCGCCACAGCCTCCACCTGCTGGACTCAGGCGATCCTTCTGCCTCAGCCTCCCAAGTAGCTGGGAACATAGGTGCGCACCAGCACACCTGACTAATTTTTTGATTTAGTGTAGAGATGAGGTCTCACCAATTTGCCCAGGCTGGTCTTGAACCCCTGGGCTCAGGCCATCCTTTTGCCTCTGCCTCCTAACATTCTGGGATGACAGGCGTGAGCTCCCACGCCCGCCTATGGTGGACCATTCAAAAGCAATATGGAACTGTCCCACGCATTGCTGGACATTGGCATGTCTGGCCTCTGCCCGCCACATGGAAGGAGCCCACCCACCAGTTACTGTAACTGCCCCGAAGGCCCCCGGGCGTGTGGATGCCAGCTTGGAGGACCCACTGTGTCTGATGCGAAGAGGACTTGAACCTGGGACACCCATCGGAGCCAGGCTGGGGGGTCCCCCGCTCGGCCTCCCACTGCTGCGTCCACTCCCCAGAACATTCCTCCCTGGACCCCTGCGCCTGGGCTTCCCCGAGGCTCCGTCCTCACCATTCCCAGACCGAGGCCTCTGTGGTCCCCAGGCTGGCCTCCAGGCCTCAGCTCTGACCCTCTGTCCTTGGACTGACACCCAGGGCCTCTGCACCTGGGAGAAGACTGCCGTGGTCGAGACTGGCGGGGCTCTCCCCTCCCGAGGCCGTGGCCGCCTTGCCTCCTCTCGTAAGGTCATTCCGTCCCTGCCCGCAGCTGCGTTTTCATCCCCGTCTCCTCCCGCCCGGGGCCTCCTGTCCTTCCCCGCCTCCCAGTCTTTCCCAGCCTCCGAATTCTTTCCCATCCCCCCCAGCCTCTGTCTTTCCTCAGCTCCCTTCCATCCGCAGCACGCGCCCAGCACTCGTGGAGTCTGGTGTTCATCACCCACCGTCGTGCCCGCCCACTCTGTCCACAGGCTGTGCCTCCAGCCTGGGTCTGGAGCACCCTTGGGTCCTCCTATGCGCCCTGGCTGCCCGCGCCATCCCGCCGTACCCGGTGTGCGCCCTCTCCGTGGACGCCCGAGGCCCTGGGTGCCCCCACCCTCTTTCCTAATCCTCCTTCGTTCTCTCGCCTGCCCTGTCCCCGGCTCCTTTTCCTGGCTTTCCAGCACCCTGGACCGCTCTGGGCCAAGTCCGGGGACCCATGGGGACCGGGGCTTTGTGTCCTAGTGGAAGAGCGGGACCCTTGGACGTCCCTGCAGGTGAAGACCATTCGTGCCGCTCTCTGTGTCTGGGTGGGGAGGGCATTAAATCCCAGTGCCGTCAGGATGGCTTCCTGGAGGGGGAGGCAACAGCTGTCTGAACAACAAACAGCTAATGTGCATTGGGCCCCAGTGCTGGGCATGCTCAGCGCTCTGTGTTTGGCCCTAGTGACAGCCCTGCGTGGGGGGCATCACTGCCCCACGTTACAGAAGGGGCTCCTGGAACCCAGACACGCATGACAGCGGCAGGTGCTCGTGGCTCAGAGCCACCCGCGAACCCTGAGCCCTCAGCCCCTCTCTGCCGCCCTCACTTCCCCACCTGGGCTCCTGCCTGCCCCTCCCCCACAGGCTTCAGGGAGCTCCGCCCCCACCGGCATCCCCATCTGCAGCTGTACCAAGAATCGCCCTCCCCAGCGGGGGCTGCTTCCTCCACTCCCCCTCTCTCCCACAAGACCCTCAACTGCAATTCTGCCCTCCCCAAGGGCCAGGCGAGCTGGCGGCCTCCCGTGCCCCCTGGACGCGGGACCAGCTGGGACAGATGGCAGAGGTGGCCTTGCCTGTGGATCTGAGATAAGCCGTTCCCGCCGCTGCTGTGTGGCACGAGGATCGCCGTGCGTGCCCCTGCCAGTGCCCGCCCCTGGCTCTGGGCTGGTTTCACCCGCACCTCTTGGGTCCTGGCCTGCCTGGCCAACTGGCCCTGCATAGGCCAGTCCCGTCAACACGGCCCCGCTGGGACCCCTTCGTAATGGGGTCACATCTTGGCCACGGGGACCGGCCCTCCCCAGGGGAGGAGCTCCCATCAGCTCATCTTCTCTTGGCCGCCTGACGCGTCCCTGCTGCTGTGGGATGCCCTCGGTCCCCTGCATGGAGGTGGCAGGACGCAGGGCTGCAGGCCGCCTGCCCGCTGGGGTGGCTCCTTCCCTTCCCAGCCTAGCTCACTGGTCCTGGAGGCAGGTACAACCACACCATGCTCTCCCATCTCCCCTCCCTCCCACCCTCCTCTCCCTCTTCCCCCTGTTCCTCCTCCGTGCTCCTTGTCCCACCAGCCAGCGGCATGCCGGTGCCCCCTCTCTGAACCCCGGCAGCATGTCCCTCTGGGAGGCAGGGTCCACTTCCAGGTCTCCAGACTCCTCTCCGGCCGTGGCACCCTTCCCGCAGGTGAATTGAGTGTCTTGCTGTGGCCGAGGGTCCCGTGCAGCCAGGAAGGCTCGGCATCGTGCCATGCCCCCGGGGAGCAGGTCTCTCAGGATCCACAGGAAGGGCGGGGTCCTGGGATTCCGTCCCCACCCCCATGCCACTCCCCTTGGCGGTGGAAGCTCTGGGAAGATGCTCACGGTGTTTTTGGCGGTAACTGCCTTTGGGGATTTGCAGTTGTCAACCCGGGGAACTTGGACGTGAAGGAGTCCGGGTTGTCCAGCCAGTCCCGACTCACAGACCCGCAGGCATCCCCCTCGGAGACCTGCCCTGGCCTGAGTGTGGGCGATGGCCCCAGAAACCCCATCTCCGCAGGACGCCCGTCTCGGGAGGGAGCCCGGGACCCAGCCGGTGGGTCCTTCTCGTTCTGTGGACAGAACGTCTGTGTGTTTAGAGGGGCCGTGGCTGTCACCGGGCCTTGCAGCCTAGTGGGCACAGATGCCACGTCTCCCCTGCCCAGAGTCCCCACTGCCTGTGTTGAGAGCAAGCCTGTGGGCCGGAAGGAAACCCTGAGGAGAGAGCTGGCCTCTGTCCCTACCAATGCGTGCTCCCGGCCATGCGGTGAGGACCGAATCGCTCCCAGGGATGAGAATGGGCGTCTTGGGAGCGCCTGATCCACGCCCGCAACTCCTCCGTCTGGCCTTCGATTTCCGTCCCTTCCAGGCCAGTCAAGCGCAGAGGTTGTCCCTTCCCAGCCCCGGGGTCCCTGTTCTCAGAGTGCCGCCGTCCGTCTCCCCAGCTCTCTCCTGACGCTCCCGAGCCCTGGCAGCCACAGCCCTTCCCGTCTGGGACGCCCGAGGATGGCTCCTTCTTCCCGACGTGTGTCATCAGGGCTCATTTTCTAGAAATTGGTGTGCACGGTCGATCCCGGGTTGGGTGGGGTGCTCCGAGCCTGGCACTCGGCTGTGCACTGAGCGGTGTTCAGCAGGTGAGCACCAAGTGCACGACGGAGCAGATGGGTTCCAGGCTCTGACGCTCGGTGGTGGCAGCTTCACCCACGGCTGGCTGCCTCTGAACACCGGAGAGGCCCGTGACCCTTCCCAGGAGAGAGCTAGGGTCCGCGACCCCTGACCTGCGACCTTCCCTTGCGGTGTGAGGTCCCTGAGTCTCTAGGGACCAGACAAGGCCCCAATCGGCCAGTGCTGGGAGGGAGGGTCACACCCCCTGCCCTCCACTGGCCTGGGAGAGCCCCATGTGACCTTCCACATGACCCCTGGGGAAAGATCACTGGACCCCAGGATTTCTGGACTTGCTTCATCAAGCCACGGGAGGCGTACTCAGCACCGGAAGGTTGAGGGTTCCAATCCCGAATTCTCTTGGGCCAGCCACGGTCTCCCTCTGGGCCTCAGCGGCCCCTGCAGGGAAGAGTCTCTCTCGGCCTCTACTCCTGGCATTTGAGATTCTCTCGGTCAGAGCTGAGCCTGGATTCGGACAGGGCGAGCTGAGACTCCAGTCCTGAAGCTCTTTCTGGGATTTCCAGCATTTGAGCCTCAGACAACTGGACAGATGTGCAGGGTGGAACCACACTGAATGGAGAAAAGCCTTCTAATTCTGGCTCTGATAAGCGTGAGTGGAAAACCTTCACAGAGATTTCAGTCATGGAGGAAGAATGTACCCACGGGTGCACCTCAGTGCTGCTGGCCGTCTCCAGGGCAGAAGGGAAGAGAAAAGCCATTTTGTCCCGGCTTGTGGGTACTGTGGCTCAGGTCTCAGTGCGTGGGTCCAGGGTCAAGGGGGCCACGTCACTGTTCACTGTCCCTGAGGCCATCGGGCACGGGGGCTGCCCTGGCCAAAAACGCCCCAAGATGGGGGCAGCTTCAGGACAGGATAACAGGTCGCCCCAGGAAGCAGTTCTCTGACCCCGCCCAGACCTTGGGACATCTCTGGGGTCTCCCGTGGGAGAGCTGGGAGCCTGGAGGGGCAGAGGGTCTGGCTGGCGCTGGAGGCACAGGCCAGACCAGCCCGACCTGGCTTCAGGACCAGGGGCCACCACTGGCACCACCTGGTCAGCATTCATTCATGGCCCTGGACGATGCTTATGGGAGCCAGAGGAGGGGAGCCCCTTCCGGGTCTGGTAACACCTGCCAGGGCTCAGGATCCCCCCTGGGTAGAACCAGAGGAGGGCCAGCTCTCATGGGAGCTCACGGGACTCAGGTAGCAGGCCGCAACTGGACACTGGGACAGAGCATGCCACTCCCTGCTGGGCCCCACTCCAGGTCAACCCCTGTGAGGCCGCCACGGCGGTGCCCTGAGAGGGCTGAGACCATTCGCCTGGGCGGTTGGACCTAGACCTCTCACGCGGTCCCTGGGAGGGGTCTGGGTTCCTGTGGTCCTCCTGACATCACCGTATCCCATCAGTTGCTCCAGAAAATACTGTGGGAGCCTCCCCAGGATGGCCTGTGTGCCTTCTCTGAATCTCCTCCCTTGTGTTTGGGGGGGAGTTGGGGTTACGCTGGGGGGCGTGGCCCGTGCTGGGTGTAGACCGCGTCCACGTCCCTCCAGGGACGTGCCGTCGGGATGACGCGGCCATCCGCCCCCATGCCCAGGGCTCCGTGAAGATCCACCCGCCCTTTCCAGCTCTACGCGAGGCGTCTTCCCTGCTGCGAGACCCTTGATCGAGGCGCCCTTGGCATCGTAAGAGAGGTATAGATGTGGCCGCTCCACAATGCTGTCTCCACTGCAGGGCACGCATGGTTCAGGCAGCTTCCTAACTCCTTACTCCAATCCCTCCGAGTCCCCTGGCATGGGGCCTTCCTTCCCATTGGTCTTTCTCTGCTCTCTCCGGGCCGCAGGCTCAGGGATCCCGTCCGTGCCTCTTTGGTGGCCATTGTCCCCTGATCCTGGCTGGAAGCCACTCATTGGACCAGGGCACTGGCGAGACCATCAGGACAGGGCGCCTTACCACCACCACCACCCCTTTCCACTAGAGTCTCCCCACGTTGCGTGGGCATTTCGCGAGATCCCGCTGTGTGCTCAGAGCAGTGTGTTCCTCGAAGTCCCTGCCTCCAAACGACACAGCCCTTGAGAGGATTGTCGCCTGCTGTAACCCGTGTGGATGCAACATTCCGTCTCAGCCCCATGTGTGAATAAACACACAGCATGAATGTGTCCACGTTGTTTGTGGACAGCAGAGCTGTCCCGAGGGCAGGGAGGGCTCCATCCGCCAGCATGCAGGTGTTGAGAGGGTCCCTTACCTGTGGAGAATTCCAGACAATGAAACCAGCTGCGTGTCTGTTCCCCCTTGTGATAACTGCCACCACCCCTCCTCCTATTCTAAACATCATTTGTGAAGCCCGGCGTGGTGGCTCATACCTGTCATCCCGGCATTTTGGGAGGGTGAGGTGGGGGGATCGATTGAGCTCAGGAGTTTGAGATCAGCCTGGGCAACAGAGCGAGACCTTGTCTCTACACAAAAGGTTTTAAAAAAATGAGCCGGGCATGGCGGAGCACACGTATAGTCCCAGCTACTTGGGAGGCTGAGGTGGAAGGATCGCTTGAACCCGGGAGGTCGAGGCTGCAGTGAGCCGTGATCATGCTACCACACTCTAGCCTGGGCAACAGAGTGAGGTTCTGACAAAAAAATTATCATAGGTGATAAAACACTCCTTTATTCCATGGCTGACATAATCTCTAAACACTTGTTACCGTTGTTGTTTAAGTGCGTCTGTGAATGTCTGATCAGCACCCTTTAATAACTGCTGCTTCTGTAAACATGGTATTCTGCGTGGAAATTTATCCAGAAGCCGGGCTTGGTGGCTCAGCCGATAATCCCACACTTGGGAGGCTGAGGTGAGTGGATTGCCTGAGTTCGTGGGTTTGAGACCCGCCTGGGCAACTTGGCGAGACCTCATCTCTACAATAAATCAAAAATTAGCCGGGTGTGGTAGTGCATGGCTGTAGTTCCAGCTCCTCAGAAGGCTGAGGCGGAAGGATCGCCGGAGCCCAGCAGGTTGAGGCTGCGGCGGCTGGGAGCGGCCACTGCACTCCAGTCTGGGCGACAGAGTGAGACTCCAACTCAAAAAAAAAAAGAAAGAAAGAAAGAAAGAAATTTATCCAGAGAAAGCTACCGTGTTTATCCGTGGGTCTGCAGCACACGTGGGCTCAGCTGTGGCCTTTTTGACTCGAGTGAAGACCGTAGGGTCTGGAATCGCCAGAGTTGGCTTTCTGCCACGATTCTGGTCCCTGTGCCTTGCCAGCAACATTCCTGCCGTTAAAGGGATTTGATGTCAGGTGCAGCGGTTCATGCCCATAATCCCAGCGCTTGGGAGGCCGAGGCGGGAGCATCCCTGGAGGCCAGGCGTTCAAGGCCAGCCTGGGCAACACGCGGAGACCCCATCTCGACACAAAAATAAAGATAAAAACTAGCCAGGCATGGTGGTGTGCGCCTGTGGTCCCCGCTACTTGGGAGACTGAGGAGGAAGGAGCACTTGAGCCCGGGAGGTTGAGGCGGTGGCGAGCTGTGATCGTGCCACTGCACTCCAGCCTGGTGACGGAGCCAGACTCCAGCACTTAAAAGAAACAAACAAAACCAGGAGATTTGAAACAGACACGGGTGAACGGGAGCCCTGTTGGCCCCGCGAGCCCACGCCCCTCAGCGCTGGCATCCTGGGCGGCCACTCGGGGCTGCCGTTTGGTTTTCAGATTTAATTCAGCAGTCATGCGAATTGCCAGGTAGAATTTTATTTTTTTAGTAAATTCAAACTTAAGTTCTTACTTGAACTGTTTTTGGGGATTTGGGTAATACCTTTGCATTCAACACTCGTTCTTTTAAAATGATTTGTTTTAAAACGAACACATGAATCAAGAAAATAACTGTGATTACGTGACAGTTATTGGAAATAACATTGCCATGTCAAGGAGCGGGTGTTAGACATGTTGCACCCTGGGAGTCAGCCACGCCGGGGACGCCTAGGGCCGGGAGCGAGGGTGCAAATGCCGAATGCTGGGTGGTGCCCAGTCCGTGGTAGGCTCGCGGTAAACAGTTGGCGTGGGATGTGCTTACCATGTGTTACAGCCTTCATTGCATTAAAAAACGTGCCGAGCTTGGCCAGGCGTAGTGGCGCAAGCCTGTCATCCCAGCACTTTAGGAGGCTGAGGCAAGAGGATTGCCTGAGGCTGTGGGTTTGAGACCAGCCCGGGCAACATGGCGAGATCTTGTCTCTACGATAAATCAAATAGTTAACTGGGCATGGTGGCGCGTGCATGTGGTTCCAGCTACTTGGAAGGCTGAGGCGGGGGGGTTGCCAGAGCCCAGCGGGTTGACTCTGGGGTGGCCGTGAGTGTGCCACTCCACTCCAGCCTGGGCGACAGACTGAGACTCCAACTTTAAAAAACCAACAAAAAACAAAAATGTGTCTTGCCCAGGAGCCCTGCCCCTAGCCCGCCACCTTCCTGGTCACCGTGGCCCTGTCTCTGACCACCCAGGGCTGTTTGGAGCATGGTTCAGCCAGTGTGCAGGTGGCTAAGGCTGGGAACAAAGGCTATGGGGTCACCCCGTTGGCATCACCCTGAGCGTCCCAGTCCCACGAGCCAGCCATGAATGGCAGCTGAGTTTTTCAAAACCCGACAAAGAACTCGGACGTTGGGGGAAACCGAGGCCGGCGGAGGGTAGGGCCAGTGTGGGCTTCCTCCTTGGCAGGGGGACAAGGGCAGATTCGGGGGTGGCTGCGGGCTCTGCCCTGTGTCACAGTGCGTGCAGTGACCCCGGAGGAGAGAACTCCCCAGCCCCGCCAGGGTGTGGGCAGCCTCTCTGGAAGACCCAGGGGCCTTGTCCACTCTGGCCTCCACCTGGCCGTTTTCGATGTTCTCTGCTACTCGTTGCACGTGTCCGGGGGCCGTGCGGGTCCCAGACTCGGGCTCATCCTTCTCCCTCCAGGCCCTGGCCGAGGGCGGTGGTTCGGGGTTCCTGAGCAAATGGTACCTCATTGTCTAGTGTCTGAGAATAGCCTCTGAGTTCTGGGATGCTGCGGTCGCCGTGGCAACGGCTCTTTGTTTTAGGGAACCACAAACATTGCCCTGTAAGCAGCGGAGTCCAGGCTGCAGGCATCCCCTCCCTCCAGGCCGCCCATCCAGCCAGGCGCAGACAGCGGGGTGGCCGTGGGTGCCACCGTGGACATCATCTCACCCCCTCCTGCAGGTGCAGGGACGTCCTCAATCCCCCTCGGCTTGTGGGCTGGGACACGGGGAACCCATGCCTCTGTGCACAGGGCACTCGTCTGCGCCTCTGCCCCGAGCAGCTGAGTGATTGGGGGCGTCACCGGTCCCCTTCCTCTGAGCACGCAGTGCCACGCTCACGTGTGACCCCAGCCAGCAGCCCCTGGACACTGAAGACGGTGTGGGGTGAGCATCACCACAGGTCAATTTTCAGTTGGCCGACTCAGATTTGAAAAGCAGTCCGTCGGTATCCGGGATGGGGCGGAGACACCACGAGATGGAATGAACTTGGTACAAAACAAGCCTCCCGGTCCACGTGGCTTGGTGGGGTGGACAGCTGGGAGGTGGCAAAGTCCCCCTGTGAACTTGACCAAGAGAGTCTTTGGTGGAATCTTGCAGAGAGGGTGCCCACACCCTAGCAGGGCTGGGGAGTTCTCTTCTCCAGGGTCACTGCACGCATCGTGACACAGGGCAGAGCCCATAGCCACCCCCGAATCTGCCCTTGTCCCCCTGCCAAGGAGGAAGCCTGCACTGGCCCTGCCCTCCGCCGGCCTCAGATGCCCTGAGTTCTTTGCTGGGTCATGAAAACTCGGCTGTCGTTTACTGCCGGCTCATGGGACTGGGACACTCAGCGTGAGGCCAACGGGGTGACCCATAGCCTTTGGCACGGTTTCTATTAAGATTTAAAGCAAGTCGCATCCCATCATCCATGACAACACCATCCTGGACGGAGCCTTTGGACTGCCTGAAAGGTAGACTCTGTGTGCCCCTGACGGTGGTCTGGGAGGACCCCTTCATCCAGGGGAGTCTGTCTTCCCTCCAGCCAGCCACTTTTTTTTTGAGTAGGGGTCTTGCTCTGTCATCCAGGCTGGAGAGCAGTGACACAATCACGGCCCCCACAGCCTCAACTTCTTGGGTTCAGATGGTCCTTCCGCCTCAGCCTCCCGAGCAGCTGGGACTTCAGACATGCACCGCCATGTCTGGTCAATTTTTCTATTTTCTGTAGAGATGGGGTCTTGCTGTGTTGTCCAGGCTGGTCTTGAACTCCTAGGCTCAAGTGATCCTCTCTCCTTGGCCTCCCTAAGTGCTGGGATGACGGGTGTGAGCCACTGTGCCTGGTTGACCCAGCTACTTTGCCGTTTCACCCATTGTGGCCGCCACACGCTTCCAAGGAAGCATCCTGTCCATCCTTCCTCCTGACCGCCAAGCCTCCACCTCAAAGCCTGTCTTACTTTTCTTTCTTTTTCACGTGTGTTTTTTTCTCCCCTTTCTGCTGTGGACAAACCTGTAGGTAGGAAGCGCTGTCTTCCCTCCTCTGTTCCCACCCCTCCATCATGCACACATGCTGAGAGCCCACCAGCGTGACGGCCAGCCCACGGGAGGGCAGGCCCCACATGCTTTATCTACAAAACGATCTGGGGAGTGGATGCTTTTTTTCACAACTCAGATCTGACCTGAGCTGATTTGAGGCTATTTGTAGTTTTTGTTTATCCCACTTAGGGTGATTATTTGCTCGTCCCCTGCAGGACGCCCTCTGTGATAGATGGTGGGATGCTGCCCACAGCTGCCGGCGGCGTGACGTCACGGGGAACATATGCATCGTGGTGCTGTCACAAGCAGGCATGTGCGTGTACCATTACACCGCTGGCCTCTCGGTTTTCGGGCATGGTGTCATGGATCTGTGTTTGTTGAATGAACGACAGGGTTCTTCATCCAAAAATAACCCCGGGTCTACCTTTCGGGTAGTTCAAACGCTCTTTCCAGGACGGTGTTTGTCAAGGTAAACAGGATGCGTCTTGCTATTTTTTTGTTTTGAGTTGGAGTCTCACTCTGTCGCCCAGACTGGAGTGCAGTGGCCGCTCCCGGCTACCGCAGCCTCGACCTGCTGGGCTCCGCGATCCTTCCGCCTCAGCCTTCCGAGTAGCCAGAACTACAGGTGCGCACTACCACGCCCGGCTTATTTTTTGATTTATTGTAGAGATGAGGTCTCGCTGCCCAGGCGGGTCTCGAACCCGTGGACTCAGGCAATCCACTCACCTCACACCTCCCAAAGGCGCGGGATTACAGGCTGAGCCACCAAGCCCAGCTGTGTCTTGCTTTAAATATTAATAGAGACCGTGTATGGGGATCTCAGATGCCGTCAAAGAATCTCTCGGTCAAGTTCATACGGAGACTTTGCCACCTCCTAGCTGCCCACCCCACCCCATGTGGCCGCAGTGGCCTGTAGGAGCAGACACAGCCAGAGACAGACGCGGTCTCGGCAGGCAGAGCGGACCCAGTGCCGGGTCGTGCGGCCCATCTCAGCTGGCGGGTGGTCCCGTTCCGCCGCTGCCCCTGCCTGTTCTCTGCCCCCTCCCCCGTGCTCCCTCTGTTCCTGGTGCCTGTGACCCTCTGAGCTGGCGCCTCACTGAACCCTCCCCGATCCCGGCAGGGACGCTTTGGCCTTCCAACTTCCTTCCCACAAGACCCACCTACCCGGCTCGCCCAGGCCCTTTGCTTCTGGGCGCCATCTGTCACGGGTGGGTTGTGTCCCCAGATTCCGCACGCTGGCGTGCGATTTCCCCCCACCCCACCCACCGCTGACTCAGCGATGGAAGCCGTCAAGCGAAATGAGGCCCTTGGGAGACCCCGAGTCATCAGGTCCTTATAAACAAGGGAGGGACACAGACGCACGCCAGACACCCTGTGGTGGTGATGCTTCTAGAAGCTGCAAACAATGCCAAGGACAGCCGGCATGGCCTGGGACAGCACGGCCTGACCTGGAGACACCCTGAGCTTCAGCACTTGGGCGTGACACGTTGCTGCGTGTTGTCACCCAGGCTGTGGCTACGATGCCCTGGCACACAGATGCCCCCCATTCCTGGACAGCCGGCCCTTGTCCTGGGTCTCGGTCATGGTCCACGCACCCCGATCCTGTGACCTCACTGGGTCTTCCCAGCCTTACCTCCCCGTCCCTGTCCCGCAGGCCCGGTCCCCTCCCGCTGCCCTCTGAACATTTCCCAGATTCAACTCTCCCGCTGAGACCCGCTTAGACCCAGCAGCAGACAGTGCTGGGTCCTGCCCTGGTTCCCTGAGTCCCACCAAGCAGAGCGTGTCGTCACCCCAGTGAGCTAACGGTACGCGGATTCTCCTGCTGTGCGTGTCCTGAAAACCTTGCCCCGTGCCCCGGGGCCTTTCTCCTGTGAGGACACGGCCGCTGGATCTAGGGTCTGTCCTCCCTGTCACCCCCCATCGCAGCTGCAGCTCCTGGGCTCTGGGTGGAGGTGAGCTTTGGGGAGCTCCGCCGTGAATGTTCACCCGTGGCTGGGTGAGACGGCAGTGCCTGGCAGCTCCAGGCAGAGGCAGGGCGCGTGAATCATCAACCTTCTTCTTCTTTTTTAAAAATTTTTTTGAGTCAGAGTCTTACCCCGTCCGTCGCCCAAGCTGGAGTGCAGTGCAGTGGCACGCTCACGGCCACGGTAACCTCGACCTTCTGGGCTCAGGAGATCCTTCTGCCTCAGCCTCCCGAGTAGCTGGGCACCACCCATGCCCGGAAACTTTTTTGATTTATTCTAGAAACAAGGACTTGCTATGTTGCCCAAGCCGATCTCAAACCCCTGGGCTCAGGCCATCCTCTCGCCTCGGCCTCCCAAAGTGCTGGGAGGACAGGTGTGAGCCACCGCGTCGGCCGCCTTCTCATGACTATCAAAAATTAATAAGATCCCATGAGCGCTCTAAGTGACAGTTCTCATTCTGTCTTGCAAGCCAACTCCCGCCATGAGAATTCCTGCGGACCCCCCTTACTGGGGGGGAGGCTGTCTGGCCCATGCCAGGCTGTCCTGAGACATCGAAGCCTTGTACAGCACCGGCTGCTTTGGACGCGTTCGTCATCCTGGAATGGGGTGTGTAAAACCGTGTCGGTCCCGAGATAGGTACTAACGTGCAGATTGGTGTGTGCTCCCGCCCGTGGGCAGAGGCCCCTGTGACTTCCGCTGGCCTGGGGCCTCCAGGGCAGATGCTGGGTTCTTCCGTGTGCAGGTGAGCTCAGGCTGCCCTAATAGACCCCGCCGTCGGGATGGCCTGACGACAGACATTTATCTCCTCCCGTCCTGGAGGCCAGAAGCCCAAGATGGTGGGGTCACGGGCTGGGTCCTCCCGAGACCCCTCATCCCAGCGCGTGGACACCACCTTCTCCTGCATCCTCACGGGGTCGGCCCTCTGGGTGTGTCTGCGTTTCAGTGTCCTCTCACGAGGACCAGGTCATTTTGGATTAGGGCTACCCCATGGCCTCCTTTTCACCGAGTCACCTGTCCAAAGGCCCATCTAAAGCACAGCCCCGGCCTGGGGTGCTGGGTGCTGTAGGGGCCAAGTTCTACCCGCCACGTCAGGGCCCGCCTGGACGTTGCCTTTGCTGGTGGCCTCTTCCCCCACGTCCTGGGCCTGGGCCCCAGGTGAGAACTGGACGACTTTGCGGAAGAGAGCCGCCATGGACGAGCAGACCTGTGACGTTTCCAAGTTTCCTGCACTTTTTGACTGAGGCAAGGCAACGCCCGTGACCGAGCCCCTTGTGCGGGCGAGACCCCGAGCTGCCCCCCGACGGTGTTGGCGACTGGCCACGTCAGCTGTGGTCATAGCCCTGTTCCACACACAGGTGACGAGCATGGTCTCTGGCGCCCGTCCTGGTTTGTCTCTTGACTCTGCCCTTCGTGGGCTGGGTGACGTCTGACAAGTTACTTAACGGCTCTGTGCTGGAGACGCCTCCTCTGTGTCATGGGGATGAATAATGGCCAGTGACCTCCTGCCGTCAGTGAGGCCACGAGGCCTGGCTGGCAGCCGGGGTGGTGGAAGGATCCTTTGTCTATCATCATCCTCATCATTGTGTTCCCATTTCACAGATGGGGAAACTGAGGCCTGGGCGTTTATGTAACTTCGCCTGGCTTATCATAGAAGGCATAGGGCACGATCCCAGGTTTGTCTAAGAGCAGTTCACGCAGCTGCGCGTCTGTGGACAGGCGTCTATGTGTCCTGTCTTACCTCCTGACCCGATTTTTTTGTTAGTTTGTTTGTTTGTTTTTTGAGTGGGAGTCTCACACTGTCGCCCAGGCTGGAGCTCAGTGGCACGCTCCCGGCCACCGCAGCCTCGACCTGCTGGGCTCCGGCGATTCTTCTGCCTCAGTCTTCCAAGTGGCTGGAACTACAGGCGTGCACCACCATGCCTGGCTAAGTTTTTTTATTTATTTATTGTAGCGACAGGGTCTCGCCCCATGTTGCTCAGGCTGACCTCGAATCCCGGGGCTCAAGCAATCCTTTCGCCTCAGCCTTCCAAGCAGCCGAAACTACAGGCGTGCACTACCACACCCAGCACTTTTTTTTTTAATTGTAGAGACAAGGTCTTACCAAGTTGCCGGGCTGGTCTCGAACCCGCAGGCTCAGGCAATTCACTTGCCAATTCACTTGCCTCGTCTCCAAAAGTGCTGGGAATATAGGCTGAACCACCGAGCCCAGCCCATTTTTTTTTTCTAAGTTGGTATCTCACTCTGCTGTCCAGACTGGAGTGCAGGGACACACTCACGGCCATCCTAGCCTTGACCTGCTGGGCTCAGGTGATCCTTCTGCCTCAGCCTTCCAAGTAGCTGGAACTACAGGTGTGCGCCACCACACCTGGCTAATTTTTTGATGTATTGTAGTGATGAGGTCTCACCAAGTTGCCCAGGCTGGTCTCAAACCCGTGACCTCAGGCAATCCTCTTACCTCTGCCTCCAAAGGTGCTGGGATTATAGGTGTGAGCCATTGCGCCTGGCCAGAGTTGTTTTTTTTTTTTTTGAGTTAGAGTCTTACACTGTCATCCAAGCTGGAGTTCAGGGGCACGCTCACGGCCACCACAGCCTCGAACTGCTGGGCTCTGGCAATCCTTCTGCCTCAGCCTTCCAAGTAGCTGGAACTTCATGTGCACATTACCGTACCCCGCTGAGTTTTTATTTATTGTAGAGATGAGGTCTCGCCAAGTTGCCCCGGCTGGCGTTGAACTTGCGGGCTCAGGCAATCCCCTCACCTCGGCCTCCCAAAGTGCTGGAATGAGAGGCTTGAGCCACCACACACGGCCTTTTCTTTCTTTCTTTTCTTTTTATTTTTTTATTTATTTCTTTTTTTTGAGTTGGAGTCTCACTCTGTCGCCCAGACTGGAGTGCAGTGGCTGCTCCCGGCCACCACAGCCTCAACCTGCTGGGCTCCGGCGATCCTTCCGCCTCAGCCTTCCAAGTAGCTGGAATTACAGGCGTGCGCTACCATGCCCGGCTGATTTTTTTTTTTTAATTTATTGTAGAGATGAGGTCTCACCATGTTGCCCAGGCGGGTCTCGAACCCGCGGGCTCAGGCCATCCACTCACCTCAGCCTCCCAAAGGCGCGGGATGACAGGCTTGGCCACCGAGCCCGGCCTTTCTTTTCTTTTTAAAATAAGAAACAGAGTTTCGCTCTTCGCCTGGGCTGGAGTGCGGTGGCACGATCCTAGCTCACCGCAGCCTCCGTCTCCTGGGCTCAACCCATCCTCCTGCCTCAACCTCCTGAATAGCTGGGACTGCACACACCTGTCACCCCCCGCCCGGCTAGTTTTTATTTTATTTTATTGTTATAGACCTGGGGTCTCACTATGTTGCCCAGACTATCCTTTCAGTCCTGTCCTCAAGCGATCCTCCCGCCTTGGCCTCCCAAAGCCCTGGGATCAGAGGCGGGAGGACCAGCCAGCCTCTGCTTCTGAGCCAGCCCTCCTGATTCACCTGCAATCTCTGGGCCCGGCGGCTGAAAGTGAGAACGAGGGGTCTTCCTTGAGAAAACCCTTCCTCTCCCTTCCTGTGTTTTCAGTTATGCCATCCAGTGCCAAGGAGCTTGGACACTTCCTTCCGTGCGCGGGGGCCCTTGGTGACAGCATGCACGATTTGCATAATCAGCGGGGCGGGCCCGCCTGTTTGCCTAGAATTGACACTGATCAGCACAAAAGGGAGGCGGCCGTCAGCGCCGGAATTAAGTGGTGGCAAACACGCTGTCATTACACGAAACCCAGGTGGAGCAGACCACCCAAAGATGTGGAGACCGGGGGGGCGAGTGGAGGGGACTCAGGGCGGCCTGCCCGGCCATGGGGGTCGCATCCCTGGGAACTCTGTGCATGCACACAGATGCCTCCCTGGAAATTTTATGGAGAGTCGTAGGCAATAGAGGTCAGAGCGGTAGGATATCGTCACAGAACAATGACTCTCGCTGCTGGGTAAATGTGAACGTGAAGCTCTTGTGGGCGTGCGGCCCGGCTGTCTGGCCGGTTCTGAATTCAGTGGCTGACGGATACAAGTTTATAGTGTCTGGTCCCTGAAGGCCACGCGGCCGAGCATGCCCTTTGGCCATGAGCCAGCAGCCCAGACGCTGACCAGGACCCGCGGCCCTCTCATCGATGCCACACGCCCCAGCAGGTGTGACGGCCTTCGCCTCCTCTGTTGATGGAGTCCTGGCCTTGGCCGGGGTCTCTAGACCCACTCCGTGCCCCACGGTGTGTGTGGCAATGGCCAGTGTGGCCCCCTTGTTCTGGATTCTTCTGAGAACTCGGGTAAGAGAGTCTTTCCACCAGCACCTGTTCACTTCCCCCACAAGAGAAGCCAGTTGAACTCGGGGCTGGTACATTCATGTTCTAGGACTAGGGGCAATCTGCCTGGGGAACCCCGTCCCCCAGGGACCACCCTCCACTCTCCTTTTGAAAATGCCCCTGGTCTGATTTGGATCCCGTGGGCTGCGACTCGTCCCTCAACGGGAGGATGAGGTCCACGATATGCTGTGGGTGTGGCGTCAGGTCCTGCCTCGGATGGAGTGAACCATGACGGAGTGGAAGGCAATGCCAGCGGGCGTGCAGATGTGTCCTCCGTCCTGACACTGGGGTCCCCAGGGCCAGCAAGAGTCTCCACTGCTGCCCGTGCTATGGCTGGGGTTGCAGGGGAGGGAGACTGCCCCTAGGGAACCATTCATGGAAATGTCTCTTTGGGGGACGGGTCTCTGAGCCCCCAGAAGCGGACATGCAAACTTTTGGGGCACAGCCCCCAAGCCGTGGGAATCCTTTCATCACCTGCAGGAAGGAACGTGCCTGTCACCCTGTAAATGGTTCTCTGGGGACGGGAGAGGTGGCCCAGCTGTGGCCGGGAGTCCCCTGGCAGAAGGAATCCTGAGAGGGGCATGTCCTGAGAAACAGGGTATTCATGGAGCCTAACGGGAATGCAAGGTGTGTCAGCCTTGCCCTTTCTTGTCTCTCCTGGTGATCAGAACTGCCCGCCCCCGTGGGACCTCCCGGGGGCTGACTGCGTTGGGACACTGCCCTTTTGCAGGGACCCTGTGTGGTGCAGGACAACTGCTGATGAGGGTCAGGGGCGTGGAAATTTGCCAGGTCGATGCTGGAAAACTCCAGCAAAAATGGACCTTTAGAACGAACCGAATTTCCTGTTTCTTTGCTGGTTGGTCTCTGGCCGCTTTCATGAACTGATAAGTCGATCCTGCAGACACAGGCTGTGAGATGTTATCATCCCTCCTGTAAATTAGTCTCTCTAGGTCCCAGGTGCACCTCTGAAGCCTCGGTGCCAGCAGTGCTGACTTCTGCAGCAAATTGCAGCCGTGGCTTTCTGGAAAGTCGACACAAGAACACGCGGAAGCTTCCTGTGTAGACAAATGTTGCATCCTGAATGTCTCCTGGGCTTATCCGCTCCCTGGCTGCGGTGACACTTGTTCTCCTGTGGTGGACACAGACTCCTAAGCACCCAGCTGCGGCCCTTCGAACGTTCCTCTCAGAAATGGGTCTCGGTTCTGCCTTCCCTCCTCTTGGGGTCTGGGCTCCTCCCAAGCCACTTGCCCCATCTGGCGCCGGCGGGTGCTGGGACGAGGCTCCTGAATTTCATTCGCCGCGACGGGGAACACCGCGGGGTGCGACTCTAGTTGGTGCCTGAGTCTCGCCAGAAGCGCTGAGGCCTGAGTGGACTGTTCCCTTGCGGCGTGAGAGTCAGTCGAATCCACAAAACCGAGACTGTGCTGGGCCTTTCCTCCAGCGGCGGTCAGGCAGGTTTTCTGGAAAGTCCTGAGCTTTGAGAACAGTCTGGCAGTCTCAGGATGCAGGGAGAGGGAAAGAGGAGTGAGGGTCCCACAGGGCCTGGGTCCCGGAGTAGATGGGACCTCGGACCTTGCCCTCCGTCCTGGGTTCCGGAGTAGATGGGACCCTGGGCCTCGTCCTCGATCCTGGATTTTTGAGTAGATGGAACCTTGGCCCTCATCCTCCACCCTGGATTCTTGAGTAGATACGAGTCCTGTGTAGGGCAAGTACTCAGTTTCTACTGAACTAATGAAGGAATGAGTGAATGGACAAGTGAATGAGTCAGAGACTTGTCTGGAAAGACAGGCTCTGATCCCTTGCTGGAAAAAGACACCCCTGTCTGGCTGCATCCGAGGGTGGGGGCAGCCACTGCCCCGGCCTCTTGCTGCGGAGCTCCAGGGTGATTTTGGAGATGGGTGGTTGTCGTCTCACCTTCTGTCACTGAGCCTGCCTGGCCTCTCCCCCCCGTGGCCTCCGTCTGATGGGTTACTGGAGGACCTGGCGCATGCGACCACGTCTCGCAGCCACGTGCTGGGCTGAGGCAGCTCCGTGGTCACAAGTGGACAGATTCGGTCTCCCGGGTCCACGGTGTTCTTTTCTGTGTCCCTTCAAAGGAGTATTTCTGTGTTGACATGCTCCTTGTCGGGCTGCGTTTAGACATCGTCTGGGTCTGCAGCATTGTGGATGATGGCTTGTCCTGCAAGAAAAGTCCCCTGCCCACATGCTGGATCCTAGACGTTGAGTCTGTCTTTGTGGCCCGGGCTGGGGCTGCAGGACTGACTTGAAGACTTGAATCCTTTCACGGGCATCTCACGGACCGCTTGAACCTACTCCCGGGGTGATACCCTCGTGTGGTCTCCAAAAGGATGGCCTAAGCCCGCTCGGGTCATGGTAACCAAGTGCTGTCCACTGCGTGGCTTGTAAACAGCAGAAATTGATTTCTCACGACTCTGAAGCCACACGTCGAGGGTCAGGGTTCCCGAGAGTTCTCTTGCAACTCTTGTGTAAGGGCACTACTCCCATTCCCGAGGGTTCCGCAGACCTCACAGCCTACTCACCTGCCAAAGGCCCCGCCTGGTGAAACAAGCTCATGCGGGGTTAGGAGTTCAACGCTCACCACGTGGGTTTGAGGGCAACGCCAGCCATCATTCCATTACCAGGAGGGAGCCCTCGAATGAACCTGGCTTTCCCTGGCCCAACCCTCAGACCTCAGCGTGGCCTTGCGGGGGACAATTCTCCTCCTCGGGCCTTAGTGTCGTGGTCTGACCGTGAGGGGCCCGGGCTGACATCTGGCCAGCGTCCCTGAGGAACTGAGCCCAGCGAGCTCAGGCAGTCACCCGTCTGAGGCTGGGTTTTTCCTAAGCTTCTTTTCTGCTTCTTTTTCTTCTTTGATCCCGGGCACCCCCACCTCCCTTGATCTTCTCTCCTGCTTTTCTGTTCCCACGACCCCCGCTCCGTTCTCAAAGCGTGCAGAGCCAGAGCATCCCAGCAGGGCTGTCTCATCAATGGAAGCTGGTTTTCACTCTCCAGGTGATGGGCCTCTTGGAAGTGCCTCTCCCACCGCCGCCCTGGGCCCAGGGCTCAAGGCCGAAAGTAGACATGTGGGCATGGCCTAAAGCTGCTTGTCCATTGCAGGGTGCCCACGTGAGGCACCCAGGGGCCAGGATTGGGGCTGCCCGTGGCTTCTTGTCTCAGTTTCCTGGCACTGCCGTGACAAAAGACCGGGCACGGGGGCTCACACCTGTCATCCCAGCACTTTGGGAGGCTGAGGCAGGAGGATCGCTTGAGCTCAGGCATTTGAGACCAGCCTGGGCAACATGGCAAGACCTCGTCTCTACAAAAAATACAGATATTAGCTGGGTGTGGTGGTGCGTGCCTGTCGTCCCAGAGACTTAGGAGGCTGAGGCAGGAGGACCGCCTGAGCCCAGGAGGTTAAGGCTGCGGTGAACCGTGATCATGCCATTGCACTCCAGCCTGGGTGACAAAGTGAGACTCTGACTCAAAAAAATAAAGGGAGGAAGGAAGATGAGACAAGCCTTCACTGGGAGGGAGAGTTGAAATGTGGCTTTGCTGCGGGAGCAGGCGGGCGAGCCCTGGGGAGGGGTCAACCCTGTTCCCCACCTCCCAGCCAGGCCCAGGGTCTCGTGGGCGTCCAGGGGTAGCGGGTGCTCAGGGCTCTCCCGGGAGTGTCCAGCATCAGATCGGCTGGGCTGAGGCCACATGGTGCTGTGGGGACACGCGGGCATCAGGTGTGTGTGTGTACCATCTGCTCGTGGCCAGGTGCTCGGGTCAGAAGAGGCAGAGACGGGGAGAGGCAGTCCCTTACTGAGCCTGTCCCCATGGGTGGCTTAGCTCAGGCCGCCCCTCGTGACCGGAGGCCTGTCCCACCTGCTGCCTGGCCTGCAGTTTTTCCTTGTCAGATTTGTTGCTGGAATGCAGCGGCATTCAAGGCTGTTTGGGCCTATTGTCCTCACACCCTGCAGTTTGAGGTGGATGTGGCCCCGGTCCGTAAACCCTACGGGGTGGGCTCTGCCCTGTTTAGCTCATGTCCACCTGGGCCACCGAGACACGGCGGCTTGTCTCCTGCTGTGACCGAGACCTCTGGGGCCGGCTTTTTAGCAAAGTCAGCCCCGTGTCTGCGTCTCCTCCCAGATTATTATTATTATTGAGTTCAGGGTCTCAGTCTGTCCCCCAGGCTGGAGTGCAGTGCCATGATCATGGCTCACCGCAGCCTCAACCTCCTGGGCTCAAGCAGTCCTCCCACCTCAGCCTCCCAAGTAGCTGGGACTCCAGGCGTGCACCACTCGCTGCCGGCTACTTTTTACTTTTATAGAGATGAGATCGTACTATGTTACCCAGGCTGGTCTTGAACTCCTGGCCTCAAGCAAACCTCCCGCCTCAGCCTCCCACAGTGCTGGGATGATGGGCGTGCGCCACCACACCCAGCCTTCCTCCCAGATTTTTTCCTCCAGTTCCCAGGACTGTGGGGGCAGTGCCCAGGTGGCACACCGTGGGGTCCCAGAGGTCTCTTCTGCTGCAGTGTGTCCAAAACCAAACTCCCACCCCTACCTCTGGCACATTGATTTCTCTCTTTCTCCACAATCCCCCCAGTGTCCCAAGCCAGAAACCTGAGCGACACCCACAGTCGTCCCCCTGCTGCCACCCCATGTCCAGTCCCTCTGCCAGCCCTGTCTTCTCTCCAGACTCCAAAATCCAGCTAACCATCCCACCTCTCTGTGTCTTCCCTGCCTCTGCCCAAGCCCACAGTCTGCCATCCCTTTCAGACTACACGGACTGGTGCAGAAGCCTCTCAGCTGGGCTCTTTGCTTCCGCTCCCTCCGTCTACACCCCAGCCCCTGCCACAGCAGCTGGAAGAGGGTCCTTGAGTAGGGAACGGAAGTCAGCCCACGTGACACACCCCTCCCCACGGAGACTTCGGTGGCTTAGTGTCAGTGCCAGACTCCTGGCCTGGGAAACCCGGTGTGGCTGGACCCTTCCCGGATTGTCACCTCGTTTTGGGCCTCTGCCTGCTGCCGCCTGTAGCGTGGCCATCCCCGTGTCCCTCCTGCTCCTGGACCCCTTTATCCACACTGCTCTGGTGCTAGTGCTTGCTGCTGTCTGTTGGTCTCATGGTCCTGCAGGTGAGACATTCACTCGTTCCCTTGCACACTTAACTATCTCACTCGAGGCGCCCAACCTGTCGGCTTCCCTGGGCTGCAACGACCAGAGAGGAGTTGTCTTGGGTTGCACGTAAATTATATCGTAGAGTTAGTGTATGCACACAGTATAAGGCCTCTTTTTGTATATTTTTATTATAAAGTTTGGACAATGAGAACAATATTAACTTACTTGCGACCGTAGGTGTGAATTCAAGTTATTCCAAGTTCTGTTCCTGGTTGCCACCAAGGGGAATTTGCCTCTTTGTGGAAGACTGCCTTTTGGGGTTTATAATCCAAATAAAAATACAAAGGACGGAATGCTTGTCAGAGTGTTGTCTGGAGCAAATACTGGTTGTGTCTGCAACTTTTAGCTGGATTATCGAAAAGGTGACCATTTAGAAAAGACCATTTCGGCCAGGCTTGCTGGTTCAGTCTCTCATCCCAGCACTTTGGGAGGCTGAGGCAAGTGGATTGCCTGAGCCTGTGGGTTCAAGACCAGCCCGGGACCGCGTCTCCAAAAAAAAAAATTAGCCGGGTGTGGTAGAGCATGCCTATAGTTCCGGCTCCTTGGAAGACTGAGGCGGAAGGATCGCTAGCGCCTAGCTGGTCGATGCCGGGGTGGCCGTGAGCTTGCCACTGCACTCCAGCCTGGGCGATGGAGTGAGACTCCAACTCAAAAAGACCATTTCTCTTGTTTCATGACCGAAGTTTGTGGCAACCAGCTCTAGGGGTTTTTTTATTTTATTTTCACCCATTCTTAGTATTTGAAAAGTGAAAAGTTTCCTGTTCACGAATGTGTTAACCTAGTGTGAAATTGGACCTGTTTTTGCAAGACTGATGTATCCAAGTCTGGCTTGACGGAAGGGGTTGCAATGCTTAGTGAGTTCTCAAGGTGCTCGTCAGAAACGTTTGTGCAAATTTTGCTTTCTGTGTGCTTCAGAATTGAAGACAGCTGTTCTCAAATGTGTGCATGGCCAAAAAGCGCATCAGGAATAAGGCATGATTGTGAACTTCAAGAACGGAACCACACTTGGGGTCACGAAGAAAATAAACGCTGCAAACACATGATGTTAAAAGATCTTGTGGGGCCGCGTGGCTAACTGTCCTGGACCGTATGTAGCCTGCGGCCGCCGGTTGAACATGACTGATGTCTGGCTTGTTCCCTGCTGTGACCTGTAGTGGCCACTTGCAGGCCCCCTCGGCCCGGGGTCTGAGTCTGCTGGGGTCGTCACGGGGCACAGACCCTGCCACCCCCCACGGTGACTCTGGGGATGTTCTTGCTGGCTGGAGGATTCAGAGACACAAGCCCATGTGAGCCCTCGGGTTCGCTGGCTGCTGGAGAGGTCGCTTGCCACAGAGAAGGCTGAAACAGACCCCCGCGTTGTCTTTAAAACCCAGCTTTAACCTCAAAAGCCCGCTCTCCACCAAATCGGGCTTTTGAGGGTAATCGTACATTTTGATGCAAGTTCAGGTGCAGTTGGGCTGGGCCTTTTCCCATCAGGCCACAGCTGTCGGTGCATTTCCACGCTGTGTGGGGTGGTGTGTCCGTCCATCCTCCCACCCACCCACCACCCACCTTCCTGTTCTCCCCCTTCCATTGCCGTCTTAATGCACATTTGGGGCATCCCTTGTTTTTAGAGTGTTTTGAGAGCCGTTGTCCTTCATGACCCATTTTTTAGAGGACAGAGTAGAGGAATGAAGCCATTAGGAGGTCGGGACTCATTTATTTTCCAGTGGAGGCAGAGAGGTGATAGCAGGTCTTGCTGTTAATGGTGACCTTCAGCCCCAGGGCTGCAGCCTGCAGGGCAGGGTGGGGTGACAACCAGCAGATTAAAGCGCCGGTGTGGTGGTAGCTGTCTTGGCCGTTGGGGTGGGGACTGGGGCCAGTGAGCGCTGGTTCCTGCCCAGGGCTCACAGTGGACCCTGCAGGGGAGGGCGGATGCCCCCATCCCGGTCCAGGAAGAGGCGGTCCCGAGGCTGCAGGACCCCTGGAGGAGGGGCGTTTGGGCCAAAAGGGCTTTGTGGGTGATCCACGCACCAGTTCCACCTCTCCCAGGGGTTCTGGGCTCCTTGAAACTGTTTTGCTCATGGCCTGGCCGCGGTGGGCGCTTTGGTGTCTACTGGGTGAAGCCGGGGTGGAGGCGGGGAGCGCGGCAGGAAAGGAAGCCAGACGCTAGGTGGAGGGAGGGAGGCCAAGAGGCGCTGGTGACCTTGTCGCCTGGGAACGAGTCCTGCCAAGGTCGTGGAGACAGGCATACAGCATGCCACACGTATCGCACACACACACCCCACATCACACTCACATACCATACACACACCACACCACGTATCACACACACTCACCGCATCACACACACACAGCACATATCACACACCACACCACGTATCACACACACTCACCGCATCACACACACACAGCACATATCACACACCACAACACGTATCACACATCACACCACGTATCACCCACATACCACATATTAGCACACACACACCATACCACACAAGTGCCACACACACATACACACCGTACACCACACCGCACACATCCACACCCTCCACAGACAAACACCACAGCTCAGACCCAGGCCACACACACACTGCACACACCCGCATGCTCGTTCATTGTCACGGAATTGCATTGAGCAGTCCCGACCTTGACCTGAGAGGCCCGTCCCTCACCTATCCTCCTGGAGCTGTAAATACCGGCTGGGCTCAGTGGCTCAGCCTGTCATCCCAGCACTTTGGGAGGCGGAGGCGAGTGAATTGTCTGAGCCCAAGGGGGTTCAAAGACCAGCCCTGGCAACTTGGCGAGACCTCGTCTCTACAATAAATCGAAAACGAGCCGGGTGTGGTGGCGCGTGCCTGTAGTTCCAGCTACTTGGAAGGTTGAGGCGGAAGGATCGCCGGAGCCCGGCAGGTGGAGGCCGCGGTGGCCTCCAGGGGTCGGGGCTGTGGGGGGACAACCGGGCTGGTGTGAGTCTCGGGATGCCAAGCACAGAGCTGTAAATCCCCAAGGAGCTCACAGCCCCTGGGGACGGGAGGGGGAAGGAATAACCTGACCGGGTGTGACAGGGCACATTGGTGACAGCATCAGGTGGGCTGTGACAGGCTTGGTCTGGGGAGAAGAGGCTCTCGGGTGACTCCTGACCACTTGACCAGGAGGAAGGGACAGAGTCAGAGGTGGCGGGAGGACCAGGTGGGGAGGGAGAGAGTGAGAGGCTTGGGGGGGTACACAGGAATGCCCGCCCAGCCTGGGGGAGCGGAATGGCTGAGGGGGCGGAATCTGGAGGCGTCGCTGGCTGCATCCCATTGGCCAACCCTGATAGTGAGCCAGGCTTGAGCTTGGGTTCTAGCCTGGCCGTGAGGTGTGGTGCACCAGAGCCCTGTTGTCTGTCCCTGTGTTTTGCGCTGGTAGGAGAAGAGGTCTTTGTGCATCTCCCTGGGTGCGCTGGGCACTGGCCTGGTGGGGCGGGTCTCTGGGTGATGGGTCTCCACGAGAAGTTTTCTCCCTTTGTGGAGGCCAGCCAGGTTCAGGGCTGGGAACCCGGTCCTTTTCCCCACATGCTGACTGTGTGCCTTAAGCTTCTTAATTCTCTGAAGAGGCTTCCTTGACTCTGTTAGGGGTGATGATGTCTATCCATCCTTGGACCCATCCACTTGTATGCCTGCCTACCTACCATACACCTACTCACATACCCTTCCTTCCATCTGTTTATCTACCCACCCATTCATCCTTCCATCTACCCATCCTTCCAGCCGTCTGTCCATCCATCCGTCCATCCATCTGTCCATCCATCCACCCACCCACCCACCCACCCACCTTCCCATTCTACCATCTATCCAGCCGTCCTTCCATCTACCCATCCTTCCATTCATCTGTCCATCCGTCCATCTACCCACCCACCTTCCCATTCTTCCATCTATCCACCCATCCATCCACCACCCACCTGCCCACCTAGCCATCCATCAGTCCATTCATTCACACACTCATCCATCCATCTACCTATCCTTCCATCCATCCAACCACCTTCCTGCCTACCCACCTACCGATTCGTACATACATCATCCATCTACCTATCCATCCATTCACCTACCCACCCACCTACCTCTCTGTTCATCCACCCATCGGTTCATCTCCCCATCAGTTCATCCACCCACCCATCCACCCACCCATTCATCTTTCCATTCTTCCATTTATCTGCATGCTGGTCTACCCATCCATTTGCCCATCCATCCATCCATCCATCCGCCCACCCACCTACCTTTCTATCCATCGATCCATTCATCAGTACATCCATTCACTCAGCTCATGCATCCATCTACCCATCCTTCCATCCATCCACTTGCATATCGACCCACCTGCCTGTCCTTCAGCTCATCTGCTTGCCTGCCTATGCACCTATCCACCTATCCACCATCCATCCAGCCATGCACCCACCCGTCCATGCATCCATTCATCCATCCACCTGTTCATCCATTCATCCATCTGTTCACCCATCATCCATCCATCCATCCCTCCATCCACCCATCTGTTCATTCATCCATCTGTCCACCCATTTATTCATCCATTCATTCATCTAGCCATCTACCTCTTTATCCATTCAGAGCAATTATCTACTAAGTTTTTTTTTAACCTTGGGCTTGGCACTTAGTGCTACAGTGGAGGAAGGAGAGCGGAAGTCTCAGGGGAGGTGAACTGCCCACCACTAAGAAAAGAAAACTCAGGAAGGGCTTTTCTGAGGGAGCTCATTTGGGCTAAACACTGTCTGAAGGGAAAAATCAACTGTGTAAAGATGTGTGGACAGCACTTTCCTGAGGACAGCTTTTGCCAAGACCCTGTGGTGGGAAAGAACTTGCTTGTGAGCTCCCAGGCACCAAGGGCAGGTAGGTGGGTGTGAGTGCGGGGTTTATAGTCCAGGTGTAGGAGTGGGAAAGTTACACTAGAGACAAGAGCCTGATCCCCTGAGCTTCATGGTCCATAATCAGGGTGGGTAGGTGGGGAGGCAGGAAAGTGGGTGGATGGAAAGAGGGGTAGATGGGTGGGTGGGCTGGGGGGTGAGTGGGTGGATGGGTGGATGATGGTAGGTGGATGGATGAATGGATGCATGGGTGGATGGATGGATGAGTGAATGGGTAGATGTGTGGGCAGGTGGATGGATGAATAGATGGATGTATGGATGGTGGAGGGACAGACAGTTGGATGGTTAGAGAGAAGGATAAATGGATGGATGGATGGGTAGATGGATGGACTAGATAGATGAAGAGATGGATGGTGGATGGATGGACAGGTGGACAGAGGGATGGATGGGTGGATGGATGGACAAGATAGATGAAGGGATGGATGGTGGATGGATGGACAGGTGAACAGGTGGACAGATGGACAGATGGATGGATGGATGGATGCATGGGCAGATAGATGGGTGGGTGGATGGGCGGGTAGATGGGTGGATGGGTGAATGGGTAGATGTGTGGGTGGGTGGATAGATGGATGATGGATGGTGGGGGGATGAAATGTTGGATGGATAGAAGGATGGATGGATGGATGGATGGAAGGAAGGATAGGCTAGATAGATGAAGGGATGGATGGACAGATGGATGGATGGATGGATGAATGCATGGACAGGTGGATGGGTGGGTGGATGGGCGGGCGGATGGGTGGATTGATGGCTGGATGGAAGGATCCAGTCTGTCTGGATTCTGTTCCGAACATGATAAAGAGCCTTTGAGAGGTGTTAGCAAAGAAGTTACCGTGATTTATATTTTTAAAAGTATCCTTGACTGCTACGTGGACAGTTGTCTTCTGCGAGACAGTTGCATTGAGAGGCTGCCACCGTGTCCATAGGAGACACAGTCATGGGCATGAGGCTGGAGTGCTGTGACCAGGTTGGACCCTTGCTTGTGGCTGGGTGTGGGGCACCATGCTTGGCCCACTGGGTGGATGGCAGAGCCTGGAGGCAACGGGCTTTGCAGCACGCATGGCCTTGTCTGCAGCTCTGAACATGGGATCACATGGCCTGCCCACCTGCAAAGGTAGCAGCCGTTGCTGTTATTATTTTATATGAACGTGGTTGTGAATATCGATGGCTCATTTTAAAACGGCTCACGCATGGGGACAGGAAACAGATGCTCTGGTGGCTTCCCAGCGACACTCCTCTCTGTCTTGACAGAGCACAGGTGGAGTCCAGCCCGCCCCCGAATTTCAGCTCCCTGCACATGTGGGCTGGATGAAACTCGAGAAGCACAGGTCACCGGGTATCTGTGATTTGGATCATTCCGTCTCCGCAGGGTGTCTCGCAACCTGCCTGGGGCCCTGAGAACGTCTGTGCTGCAGAGGTGGGGAGGGCAGAGGCAGCAGTGAACCCCCTTGGACCACTCAGCTCAGACACGGCCCCGCTGTGGCTCTCAGCTCCTGAGATGATGCTCATGACTGTGGAGCATGCTGTGTGGTTGGCGGAAGCGCCTTGTCCGTGTGGACCGCGGCTCCTGCTGTGATCTGGCTTTCAGGGCAATGGACAGGGTCTTCTGAGTAGCTCGTGAGATGTGTCATTCACCAGTGGGCCAAGCATGGTGTCCTCACGATGCCATGGGGTGACCCTGTCGTGCATGTGTTGAGGCCGCCCTGTCAATACCTGCAGAGACTCAAGCTTTGGGGACATTGATCCCCTCCTCGTGTTCCTGAGTTGCGGCATCGCATCAACTGAAATACAGGGGTGACAGGGTGGGCCACAGGGTTTGTGGGTCACCCACCAGGGGTCTCTTGGGTGCTGATTGGGGGGGCTGAGCCCTTGTGAGTTCTGTGAAAGACACCTAGGTCTTTACCAGGAAATGAAGCTGCTTGAGGAAAGGGAAAAGGCCATCGAAGACACAGCAGTCATTGCTGGAGATTGGGCGGGTGACTGTGTCCTGTGCTCGGAAAGGCAGGGTCTGTGTCAGTCTCCAGCCTGCTTCTGGCCGGGGTGAGAAGCTTCGCCTGGGAGTGGACATCTGGAAAGAGGGTCACAGAACACTGAATATTTATTGAGTGCTAAATCCTGTGTGTTATCTTCTCTTTATTTTGAGTCAGTCTCACTCTGTTGCCCAGGCTGGAGGGCAGTGGCACGATCACGGCCATCACAGCCTCCACCTGCTGGCCCTTCTACCTCAGCTTTCTGAGACTACAGGCGTGTGCCACCATGCCCAGCTCATTTCTTATTTATTGTAGAGACGACATCTTGCCAAGTTGCCCAGGCTGGTCTCGAACCCCTGAGCCCAGGCAGTTCTTGCACCTCGGCCTCCCAAAATGCTGGGATGACAGGAGCCAGCCACCACACCCGGCCCACTTTGATTCTCAAAACAACCCTCTCTGGGGACAACTCTCATTACGCCCACTTTGCAGGTGGTGAAGTGAGGCTGTCCTCCTTGTCCAGCCTGTCATTTTGGCGCCTGATTAAGCTGCATGTCCCGACCCTTGGAATCATCTGATGTTCGTGCAAAGCACGGAAGCCCCCTCTTGAGAGCGCCCCGCCGCAGCTGCTGTACCCAGGAAATGCCTGCCACATTCCCTGTGGCAGGAGCATCTTAGAGCAGGCTGTTGGATGGAGCTTTGTTAGCAGTGAGAGCTGTGGCCCCAGAACGATTTGACCTCCCCTCTCAGACTGAGGACCCAGATGCGGTAGACAGGCAGGCAGGCAGGAGCAAGCTGGGGGCTTCCCTGCGGGGGGTATCTGGCATTCTAGGTGCGGTGGGGAGCGGGGAAGATCAGGCAAGCCATGCTGGGCAGAGGGTCCAGGACCCAGATAGGCATACGTGGCTGTCTTTGAATCCCAACTCTGCCACCAGCTTCCTGGGGTCTTGTGTGAGGTCCTTGAAACGCTGATTCAACAAAGCAGGAGTCAGATGTCTTCCCTGTAGGGCTGTGGACATTTTCCGTGAAACACAGGGTATGAAGGGAGCACAGGGCCTCACACGAGGTTTAGACGTGCACTGCACCGCAGTGGGGAAATGGCAGGCCAAGAGGTCGGTGCTGCCTTTAAGCACAGAGCTAATGTGTCTGTTCACCCCCATCTGTCCGTCCACCCGCCCACCCATCCATCCACTCATCCACTCCATTCACCCATTCATTCACCTGCCTATCCATCCATCTACTCATCTGTCTGTCCATCCATCAGCCATCCAGCTGCCCGCCCACCGGTCCATCTGTCCGTCCGCCCGCCCACCCACCTACCTGCTCACCCACTCATCCATATGTCTATCTACCCGTCTATCCACCCACCCACCTAACCACCCATCTTCCCGTTTACCCATCTGTCCAACTGCTCCATTCACTCATCCATCCATCTATCCATCCATCCATCCGTCCACCCATCACCCAGTCATTCATCTACTCATCCACTCATCCACCCGTCCATCCACCTATCATCTAGTCATTCATCCATCCATCCACTCATCCACCCACCCACCCATTCATCCGTCTATCCATCTATCCACCCATCCATCTAACCATCCATCTGCCCACCCACCCATCCATCCGTTCATCCACTCCATCCACCCATTCATTCACCTGCCTATCCATCCATCTACTCATCTATTTGTCCATCCATCAGCCATTCAGCTGCCCGCCCACCCATCCATCTGTCCGTCCACCCACCCACCCACCCACCCACCTACTCACCCCTTCATCCATATGTCCATCTACCCGTCTATCCACCCACCCACCTAGCCACCCATCTTCCCATTTACCCATCTGTCCAACGGCTCCATTCACTCATCCACTCATTCATCTATCCATCCATCCACCCATCCATCCCCCAATCGTTCATCCACTCATCCACCCATCCATCCATCCACCTGTCATCTAGTCATTCATCCATCCATCCACTCATCCACCCACCCACCCATTCGTCCATCTGTCTGTCATCTATCCACCCATCCATCTAACCTCCCATCCTCCCATCTACCCATTTGCCCATCTGTTCAACCACTCCCTCCACTCATCCACCCATCCATCCAACCATCCACCCGCCCACCCACCCATCCATCCGTTCATCCACTCCATCCACCCATCCATTCACCCATTCAACCAGTCATCCATTCATCCGTCCTGCCTGCTCATCTGACCACCCATCCTCTCGTCCAACCACCTGTCCTTCTAGCTGTTCATCCTTTCATCCACTCATCGACCCATTCATTCACCCGTCCACTCATTCACCCGTCCACTCATTCACCCGTCCACTCATTCACCCGTCCATTCATTCACCCGTCCATTCATTCACCCATCTTATCCACGCATTCATTAATCCACCCATCCCAGCCATCGGCTCATGTATCTGTTCCTCCGCCCACTCACCCCTTCATCCACCACCTCTCCACCCACCCACCCAACCACCCATTTTCCCATCAGTCCACCTACTCTGTCCGACCACTCATCCGTCCGTCCACCCATCCACTCAACCACTCATCCATTCATTCACCTTTCCGTCCATCCACCCACCCATCTGACCACCCGTCCTCTTATCTAGCCACCTGTTCTTCCATCTATCATCCTTTCATCCACTCACGTATCCGTCCATCCATTAATTCGTCCATCCCGTCCCTGTACTTATGTATTCATCCATTCATTCCACCCATCCACCTATTCATTCACCCCTCCGTTCGTTCCTCCACCCGTCCGTCTTCCCATCTGTCCTCCCGTCCGTCGACTCACCCATCCACCCTTCTTTCCTTCCTTTCTTCCTTCTTTCCCACCTTGCTTCCTTCCTTCTAAATTACATTTTTTGAGAGCTTGCCGCATGCCAGGCCCCATGCCCAGGAAGGCATTTTCCTTATCTTCAGGGATGGGCAGATTATCTTTACCCTCTGTCTCCTGTCAGGTCGGGGGCCAGGATGTGACTGCGGGAACTCCTTCTCTCTTGTCCTAGGCTTTGAGAGTCGTTGAATCTTTTTAAAGCAGATGTCCTGATCAGAGCTGTGATCTGGGGGCTCGGGAGCCAGGAAGGGGAGGCTGGCTGAGGGGTCCTGCCTGGAGGTGGTTGGAAGAGCCGGCGGGATCATATCTGAGCGGTGGGGGTAGGGACAGAGAGAGGAGGGACTCGTAATCCTCTCTGACCCATCTGGGTCTGAGTTGTGGGCCGTTTGCCCAGAACCCAACAGTTTAGGCCTGGGACGCTTCCAGAAGCCTGGCTTACTCCTCAGCTGCTAACATGCCTGTCCCATG
The DNA here is from genome assembly GCA_027257055.1 of Cephalopachus bancanus. Classification (NCBI taxonomy): domain Eukaryota; kingdom Metazoa; phylum Chordata; class Mammalia; order Primates; family Tarsiidae; genus Cephalopachus; species Cephalopachus bancanus. The sequence continues at coordinate 721,195 of JAPVLO010000296.1, forward strand.
GGGCTTAGACAACCTTGTGTGTTTCCTCTGAGCTCTTTGGTCATGTGACCCAAGTGGGTTAGGGAGGGGGGTGAACCAGGCGAGCCGTTTTTAATTATCCCTCATAATGAAGTCAGTGAGGAACAGCCCAGCCTGCTGTGCAAACAGCCAGAGCCCCTGGGTCACCTGTTGGCGCCTGGCCAGATGGCCATCCTTCTTTCCTGACGGGTCACCGAGAGTGTCCAGATTTCTAGGACAGCAGGGCCAGGCCCAGACTGCTCGGCTTGATGGGGTTCTGGTATCTGTGGGTGAGACACGGTTCCAGACTTCTGCAGAAACTGATGGAAGTACAGCCTGATCCTGTCCCCATGCACGTCACCTGTGTAGTTGGGAGACCAGAGCCTGGTCCCCCTCAGCTGTGGACAGAGCACTCGTCTAGCACCTGGGAGGCCAAGGGCTCGGGGCACTCGCCTTCAGCAGCTTTGCGGCCTTCTTGGAGCTGCGGGCATTTGTCTCTGGGTCCTCGCTGGGGACAGAGGGGTGTTTCACTGGTCTTGGACTCCAGAACTTTGTGTGTGAAGCTGTATGCCTTTTCTCCTTGGGACTCCATGCCTTCCTCCCTGGAAGGCCTCTCCTCGCCTGTGCCTGATCTGGGAGCCTGTGGTCCACCATCCGAGCCACGGCCTCCACTCCTTGGTCCACCCGCCCGTGCCCACTTATGTGCCAAGCCCATGGCCGGACATGCCCCCCAATCCCTCCCCGGGAATTAAATCAGGGGCGCCAGCCAGCCCAAGTGGCCAGCTGTCCTCTCACCCAGGCACCTGCCTCAGGGTGGCCAAGGCTGGTGCTGGGGGCATCGCTGGCTGCCTAGACAACGCCCTGAGCTGTCCAGGTACCTTCTCTCCGCCAGACTCACCAGGTTGGAGCTCAGCGTTTTGGTGGGCTGGTGACTCTCTTGCTCATGATCTTTGTGATCTTAAATAATTTAGTTCCTTCTCAAAAATGAATTATCGATGTGTTCCACACTTGTTCATTTACCTCTCTGAACAGGGAGGGTGATATTTGGTCTTTGGAGAAATAATGCACAAGCCACAGGTTAATATGAATACCTAGGAAAATCGCCCAAACCCCGTTGCCCCGAGGGAGTCACTATTCACGCTGAGAGGTCTCCTTTCGGGCTTGAAAGTGTCCCCTCAAATCCACGTCCAACCACAACCTCGGAGCGTGACCTTATTAGTGAATGAACTCCTTGCAGCTTTAATTAGTTCGGCTAAAGTGAGGTCACGTGGCCAGGCGTAGAGGCTCACACATGTTATCCCAGCACTTTGGGAGTCCGAGGCGGGAGGACTGCTTGAGGCCAGGAGTTCGAGACCAGCCTGGGCAGCACAGCAAGACCTGGTCTCTTAAAAGTAAATATATAAAAACATGAACACATACATATTTTTTTAAACGAGGTCATGCTGGATCAGAGAGAAGCCCCGATGATTCCAATGACTGTTGTCCTTAGAAGAGGAAAGAGGGCATTCGGACACAGAGGCCGAGAGAGAGGAGGGTTGCAGGAGGGCAGGGTGGGGACTGGAGCAGAAGAGACAGGAGGGGTCCCCAAGGGCCCCCGGAGGGAGGTCCCCTGCTGACCCTGACTTTGGACTTCTGTCCTCTACCATGAAGGCAGACCGACGTTCTGTCATGGGACAGCTTATGTTAATCCGCGATGGCAGCAGCAGGGATTGGGCCCAGACCTTCCCCGCCCCTCCCACCACATCAAGGCCACTGCCTGGACGACCTGGCCCACGTGCCAGCCCCAGGTCGCTGTGTGTGCAGGAGAGGCTGGCTTTCGTCCTGCCCGCCAGTGCCCGGGGTCCCTAGAGACACAGGCCAGCGCGAGTTCCGCTCGAGGTCTTGTGCTTTGCTATCTCACTGGGCGACGTCCGCCGCGGTCCCCAGCCTTGCTCTGGTCTCGGGCGCTCGCCTGTCCCCCGTGGGGGGACGTCCCCTGGGTGTGGGGAGGGCGTCCGGGCATCCACCCCGAGGCTTCCCACCCCGGGGAGCTTTGCTCGGAGCTTTCCTGAGTCTGATCCCTGGGGACAACCTGGCTCTCTGGAGTGCGGTGGCTTCTCACGGTTCCTTCCCCCACCCTTACCCCATGGGCTCCACGGACCCCCAGTGGACTCTGCCAAGGCTCATTCCCTCCGCGTAAACCCAATGCCCAGCCCTGAAGTCGTCTCAGCTGTGGGCACCCCAGTGGCCCCCTGAGCGGGCCGGAGGGCTCGGCCTCCCCAGGCAGGATCGTGGGGCACCCCAGAACCTCCCGCATGGACCCCTGGGTCTTGCCGACAATGACGTGGAGACCCCAGGCCTTGCCAGGGCGACCCCCGCCCCCGGCCCCACCTGGGACCCCTTCCTGACTTTGTCTCAAGTCCCCCTAGAAACCCGGGGAACTTCCCGGGGTGTCTCATTGAAACAGGCCACTACCCATGGTCCTCCCCCTCCCGTCACCCTCCCGCCTGGCCCCTGCACCCCACACATGTCGTGCCCTTGACCTTCGGTGCCCTTGACCTTCGCGGCATCGTGGCCCCAAGGACTCCCCCGTGGCCCTCTGGGAAGCACACCCTTGAGCACTTTCCAGAGGGATGTTGCTCGCGCCTGGCGCTGTTCTAACTCTTGCTTCCAAGTGCCCAGGCAGGAGCGACTTTTCTTTGTCGTCCTTAGAACCAAACAGATGCTTTGGAGACAGCAGGTCAGGGACTCCACGGAGTCCTCCGTCGACCCTGCAGTGGGCGGGACCCCTGCAGGAGTCCCCCTTCCCTGGGCACAGAGTGGCCCAGAGGGCCTTGCCTTCCAGAGGGACGTGGCTTTGGGGAGTGGGCGGGGCCAGGAAGAGTCCCAGGAGCCACTGTTGGAATTAATCGATCACATCCCATTGCAGCTGTTTGTGGATGGGTCTGTCTTCCAGACCTGGGCCGTGGGGGGCTCTGACCCTTGCCTGCAATCAGGATTGTTAGGGAGTGTTTGAACTTTACCCCCGGCCCTCAGGCTCTGTGTTCTTTTTTTTTTTTTTTGAGTTGGAGTCTCACTCTGTCGCCCAGACTGGAGTGCAGTGGCTGTTCCCGGCCACCGCAGCCTCGACCCGCTGGGCTCCAGCGATCCTTCCGCCTCAGCCTTCCAAGGAGCTGGAACTACAGGGTGCGCGCTACCACGCCCAGATGATTTTTGATTTATTGTAGATGAGGTCTCACCAAGTTTCCCAGGCGGGTCTCGAACCCACGGGCTCAGGCAGTCCACTCACCTCAGCCTCCCAAAGGCGCGGGATTACAGGCTGAGCCACCGAGTTCTTAATGGCTATGTCATTGTTCGTGTTTCTGAATCAGCACTGCCAGACTCTAATAGTCATGGGGAGGTTTTGCTGGAACTGAAAATTCCCCTCCCCACCCCCTGCTTTTTTTTTTTGAGTTGGAGTCTCACTCCGCTGCCCAGGCTCTGGAGTGTATTGGCCCACTCATGGCCACCCCAGCATCGACCTACCAGGCTCCGGCAATCCTTCCGCCTCAGCCTTCCAAGTAGCCAGAATGACAGGCATGTGCTACCATGCCTGGCTAATTTTTTTATTTATTGTAGAGATGAGGTCTCACCAAGTTGCCCGGGCTGATCTCGAACCCGCGGGCTCAGGCAATCCACTCGCCTCGGCCTCCCAAAGTGCTGGGATGACAGCTGAGCCACTGCGCTCGCCCCTCCCCCATTATCTTTTTCTTTTTTTGAGTTGGAGTCTCACTCCTTCACCTAGGCTGGAGTGCAGTGGCACGCGTGTTCCCGGCCACCGCAGCCTCAACCTGCTGGGCTCCAGCGATCCTTCCGCCTCATCCTTTCAAGTAGCTGGAACCACACACGCACGCTACCATGCCTGGCTATTTTTTATTTTATTGTAGAGATGAGGTCTTACCAAGTTGCCCGGGCTGGTCTCAAACCCGCGGGCTCAGGCCATCCACTCGCCTCAGCCTCCCAAAGTGCTGGGATGACAGGCTGAGCCACCAAGCCCAGCCCCCTGTGTTTTTAAAAGTTTATCTCTTCCATAAAAATCCAACTGGGTGGTCCAGAGCTGGGGCAGTGCTCCATGGTGTCTGACATCTGACCCAAGGTCCTCTGTCTTACTTATTGCTTCTCCATATGTGGACTCCTTTTTCAATCCCCTCATGGACATGGCGGCTGTCTCTGCTCCACCCATTGCATCTTGCTTCCAGCCAGCAGGCCGGAGACGGGCTAGGACAAGGGCATGCCCCTGCCCCATAGGGATATTTTCTGTAGGTGACCTCGTGGCTTTTATTTACATCCCATTGGCCAGGAACCTGTCAAGGGGCTCCCTTCTTGAAGGGCCACGCCCTCTTTGTGGGCAACCAGGCGACCTGCTGAAGGGCGCGGTCCCATTCCAGACAAAGACAAGAGAGCAGGAACTGGGGGACACTGAGGCAGCCCCTTCTTCAGCCTTTGTCGGGGAGAGGGTCTTCTCTGGAGGGAACCCTGGCGTCTGGGTCTGAGCGTTGAGGGCTCGGTGGGGTGGGAAGTCCAGAGAGCGGGTGACCCTGGAGAGAGCCAGGATTCCTCCTAGGGTCTCCCTGGAGGGCTGGGTCCCAGCCTCACTCTCAGCCACGTGTCACGTTTTGTGCTCCTGTCTGTGTCCCCCTGTCCCCTCCCTGTGGCACGCCCAGAGAGTGGCCGGGAGCCCATCTTCCAGATGAGAAGGCGAGACTCCGTGGACAGAGGGGTCGGCAGGCCGCCAGGGCCCGGGGTCACGGCTGCCGGTCACCTCGTGCCCTCACAGGAGCTCCCGCCCAGGGCCGAGGTCGGGAGTGGCCTCGTGAGGTCTCACTGGACAGCGGCTGACCGGAAGGTCCAAGGGCCTCTGAGTCCTGAGTTTTCTCCCTGTGAGCCCCCTGGAGCTGCAGGTGTGGGTGTCGGGGCCTGGGGGGGACTCGGAACCTGGAATATGGGGGACACTGGGCTCTGACTTGGCGGAGGGAAGCCCGGGAGCCTTCCAGGGTGGGGTTTCCACGCGGGACCCAGAGAGCCCCTTGCAGGGATTCGAGGATGGCCGGGTGGGCCCTACCTTACCCCACTCCTGCGGGAAAGGGAACCAGTCACTCAGAAAGCCTTGGCAACCCCCTTGGCCCTGCGGTCAGGGCGTCAGGTGCCTGGGACGGACGCCTCCGAGGCACACACATCTCCAGGCACACGTTCCAGGCGGAGCTGTGTGCCCTGAGGCATGATGCTGGACGTCTCTGGGCCCGTGCGGCCATCTGAGTCTGACCGCCTGACGCCATTGTGAAGATGAAAAGAGACGCTGCAGGAAGTCGGGGCCCATCCCGCCACGTGGACAAGCCTTGAGAGACCACGCTGAAAGGCCAGATACAAAAGGACACGTCCTGTGTGATCTCACGCCCAGGAGGTCCCCAGAGCCGTCCGATCCATAGCGCCGGGAAGTCGGTGGCGGGTGCCGGGCCAGGGGCGGGGCGAGCGAGGGTTTCATGGGGACGGAGGTTCCGTTTGGGACGGTGAGCAGGTTCTGGAGACGGAGGGTGGTGACGGCTGCATGACACCGTGAATGTCCTTGGTGCCCCCGACAGTGGTTAAAACGGTCAATTTTATGCTACGTGGATTTGGCCACCATTAAAAGTAATATTTTTGAAAAATGGGCTGTAAGGTCGGGAAGTCATTCACCCCAGACCATCACCCAGAAGGCTCGTCAAACGGCCGCTGTCGGCAGGTTGGATGTGATGCCTGTTTGCATATTTTTTTGCTGTGGTTTCATTCTTTTGACGTGCGTGCCACGTTGAGAGAATGCAGAGCCAGGAGAGAGCCTGGCTCCTGGGTGCTGAGAGTCACGTTCGCGCTGGGTTTCGCACAGCAAGCCGTCGTGCTCCCATTTGACGAGGGAAACTGAGGCACGTGCCCAGGGTCATGTCCGGTGTGTCGATGCCAGGATCCGCCCGTGCCCTGATTCCTACGCTGCCTCCAGTGGAGACCAGGGACCCCCCCATCCTTGTCTGATCCTCTGCGTACACCCACAGAATCCACCCCTGTGTGATGGTGGGAGGGCCAATGGAGGGCTGTTTCTGCGCTCACTTTTTAGATCAGCCATTGGTGCACGTGCACACACACACAGACACACACTTATCTTATACTGAGTTGGGGTCTCACTGCGTTGCCCAGGCTGGCCTTAGACTCCTGGCCTCTCGCAATCCCTCTGCCTCAGCCTTCCAGGTAGCTGGGTCCTCAGGCGTGAGCCCGGCACCCGGCGAATTGGCTTGACCTCCGAGATGTGTATCCTGGGCACATGCCCTGCATGTGAGCATTCCAGAGCGCCAGGTGCAGGCCCTTTCCAGCTTTGCCCATTATTGATGGCCTGCGGCCAGCACCCCTGTGCATGGGGCTCATGTCTTCCTGTGGCTCTTCCACGTGGCCTCCAGCCACGGAGCGAGGCCACCCTCTGCCGGGTTGGAGGCCGGGGCGTCTGCATGGTGCTCTGTGCTCTCCTGGAACCATGGGCTGGTTGACGTTCATGGTAGTCTCGAAATGGGCCGGGGTCGAGTTCGCCACCCCAGGGAAATGCCGGGTGGCTGAGCAGATCATACCCAGAATGCCTCGCTGCGGGTGACTTGTGCCATCTGCGGACACCACTTACCCAAGCCTCTCGACGCCGTGTTCCTGACCAGCACACTCAGCGTTGACCGCTCAGGCAGAGATGCTCGTGCCGGCTTCTGGCGAGTTCCACAGCCGCCCTGCAGAACACAGGCCTGGGCGTCCGATCCCACTGGAGTCGCTGACCACTTTATTCCTTGCTGGGATCCACGTCAGGGGACCTAAGGTCCCGGAAGTCCTGCCGTAAAGACACCCTCTAACCGTGAACCGGCATTTCCCAAGCATGACCGTGGAACAGCCCCGCTGGTTTCCAGGCTCTCCGGAGTCCTGTGGAACCCACTTTGGGAAGCGGCTCCATGGGCCTGCGAGGCAGGAGAGAGAGGGTCACCCGGCCCCACCGGGCTCTGGCGGTCTCTGACGCCCCCCCCTCATTTCTGGCGTCTCCCAGGCAAATTCTCTCCGCCCATGCTGCAAGGCGCATTTTGATAAAATAGCTTCTAGTCACTGGTATTTAAAATCAGAAGATTTCACATAAAAATCCAGAGTTCTGGCTGCTTTTTTGGGAAGCAGCAATAATATCGCGTCGCCAAGACTCCGTGGAGAAGCGGCTGTCCTGAGAGAGCCTTTCATCTCCCGTTTTATTGGCTATACCCTGGAGACTGGTGGACCTCGAGCAATCGGGGAGATGTGGGGGCGCCCCTCCACCCCAGCCCTTGCCATGCTTCCCGGCGGCAGGAGGACGCCAGACCCCAGCCGGCCGGCTCCCCGCTGGCCGCCGTGCCCCCCGCCAGCCCTGGGCGCCCCCGGGCTCCCGCGGCCATGAAGCCCGGGGGGAGGTGGGCCCCCGGTGGGTCCCCCCTGGGGACGGCCGCCAAGCCCTGCGCCCCGCGGCTGGTGCCGGCGCTGCTGGGCCGGTCCTGGGCCGGCTCCTGGCCCACCCTCGAGGCCCGGCTGCGCGGGCTGGGGGGGTGGGGGTGCCCCCAGGCAGAGCCCGGCTGGTTCGTCTCCCTGAAGACTGTGGGTGAGTGTGCTCGGCCGTGGCCCGTGCTGGGCCCCGGGTCCGCGAGGGCGGGTGTCGGCAGGGGGGCTCGAGGGCGGGCAGCGGGCCCTCGGGGGGCAGGGGCGAGGCGCCGGGGGGCTGCCGCCGTGCCGTGGAGATGCCCGGGCCGGTTGTCGGCGTGGGTCCCCTTCCCGAGCCATTTGAGACGCATTTAAAATGCCAGAGCGTGGTGGGGGATCTGGCAGCCGGGCATGTCCCCCCTATTTTTAACGCTGACAGCAGATTCTGGGATTGACAGCTGAACTTCCTGGCATTGCTTTCTTGCCGAGAAGCCCTGCGCGGAGGCCTGCTGCTGCCAGCCCGTCAATACCCTGCGAGACGAGGGTGCTTTTGGGGACCCTGTCCCCTCTGAGCCCCCTCAGAGTGGCGGTGGCAGGTGGGACGGGCTCCCGCAGGGTGCCCGGACAGGGTGCCTTCGCCCAGCCGAGGCCCCATGGGTTGGCCCGTGCCTCAGTTTCCCCGGCACCCTCTCAGAGCCCTGCATTGGGGTGGGGGCGGGGCGTTGGGCTGTGAAGGGAGGTTGGATGCTGGGCTGGCGGGGAGGTCTTCTCCTCCCTGTGTGGGCGTCTCCCCTCCTCCGTCAAGGAGGCCGTCGACGCTGTGTCGGGGTGGGGGAGCGCGCGGACCCAGCCCCTCCTCGGATCAGAGCGCGGCGGCTGGGCCCCAGGCAGGCGGTTCTTTTCTCCCGTCTTATTTTAGATTCAGCGGGTACATGTGTGGGCTTGCTTCATGGGTGTGTTGCGTGACGGCGAGGCGAGGCCATCTCCGGCGCCCGTCACCCAGCAGCCAGTGACGTCCCCAGCCTCGCCCCGCCCCCTTCAGGGGTCCCCGTCTTCGTGTCCGTGTGTGCCTCGCGTTTGGCTCCCAAGGATCCACGGGCATGCAGGGACTGTTTTCCGTCTCGCGTCCGTTCGCCTAGAAGAATGGGCCCCCCCAGGCTGTGGGTTCTTGAGTGAACACAGATCAATGCCCACGCGGCTCCACGGTGCCCCCAGCCAGTCGCCGCGGCCGGGACGGTGTCATGGGCTCTCCCACGGGTCGCCTCGTTGGGTGACTGCAGCGCCCAGCAGAGGCTGGTCCGGTCCCAAGTCCTGTCTTGCAGAGCAGGGTGGCCAGAAAGTGCGGCAGTTGACATTAGAACACAGACTCCCGAGCGTTGGCTTCTTTCCTGCTGTGTGGCCTTGGGCGGGTGGCTGAGCCCCTCTGAGGTGGCATCGCTGCCTGGCATTATGGGGAGGATGACGCCACTTCCCGTGGTGGGATGCCAAGAATGTTGAGGACAGGGCCCAGGACGTGAGCCGGCGATGTCGTTTTCACTGCAGGCCCAGGTGCCTCCACGACGCCCTAGGAAGGAAGTGCCTCGCCGTCCCACCCCGCCTTCTCCCGCTGTTGGTCCACGAGGTTGCCATCCCCTGGAAGCGCGGCGCGTGCCGGGTCTCCCACCGACCGCCTTCCCCGGAGGTCCGTCCCAGGCCTCACCAGCACCGTCGCAGCCTCTGGAAACCCCGACGGCCACCCTGGGCCCCACGCCTCCCGCGGGGCTCGGAAGCGCCTGCGGTCTTGCGCCAGGGCCGCCCTCCCGGGTTCCCTGTCCTGCTCCATGCAGGAATCGCAGCGTCTGGCCCAGGCGGGCACGGCCGTCCACCTGCCGTGTCCATCTTCCGCCTCTGCTGCACACCGTGTGGGGTCGGCCCTCCCGCCCTTTGACCCGCGCCGTTGACTGTCCTCTCTGTGGCCACGGGAAGCGTGTGTTCATTCTCGGAGGGTCTGCTGGACTCTTACTTTCCCCGGGCCCCATCATCCTCACACACGTCCCGTTTCTGCTGGAGCACTGTTCCGGGAGGTCCTCCCCACAGTCCTGCCCTGGATCTCGGGGGGCAGCCCTCTGGGGGGTTCTGGGGATGTCCCTGGCCACGTCTTCCAGCACCCCTGCCTGTCTCTGGCGCCTGGACAGCCTCCTGCCGGCCCTGTGGCCACGAGCACGTGCCACTGAGCAAATCCCAGGCCTTGGAGGTCGGAACGGACCTGTCGCCATCAGGGTCCGCGCGTCCACCTTCTGCCAGCCGGAGGGACTCTCTGTGTTGATGATGCCATCAGCGTGAAATTATCCCTCCTCTGATTTCCACTCCAGGTTAAAGCATACTTATTAGCGCTCTGATAGTCTCGCTATACTGAGTTGATTGTTCTCTGGTCGAAACCCATTTTCTTTATATCTCACTTTAGCAAAGAATTTTGTGTGTGTGTGTGTGTTGGAGTCTCACTCCATCACCCAGGCTGGAGTGCCATGGCATGCTCACGGCCACCCCAGTGTCGGCCCGCTGGGCTCCGGCCATCCTTCTGCCTCAGCCTCCCAAGTAGTCGGAACTACAGGCACACGCCACCATGCCCGGCCAATTTTTGATTTATTGTAGAAACAAGGTCTGGCCAAGTTGCCCGGGCTGGTTTCGAACCCACGGGCTCAGGCAATCCACTCACCTTGGCCTCTCAAAGTGCTGGGATGACAGGCTGAGCCACCAAGCCCGGCCTAGAAAATAATTTTGATTTTATTGTTATTATTCTTGTTAAAAAGAGAAAATCTGGTTCCAATGGCCTGATCATGTAAGTTGACCTAGCTCTTATGAGAGAGCAATTTGCCAGAACTGTGCCCCAGGCCAGAGGAATGCATGACCTATTGGCCTGGCAATCCCACTCCTGGGAACGTAAATTATTCGAAAGGCCCTGCATGCTTGACGATATTTGATTGATAACATGAAAACTCAAAATGCTTCTCAGCTTGCCTAAGATGATTCCTCTCTGAGGAATTTATCATGTAAAAGAACAGTATTGCTGCCTCCAGGAATATTACATAACATCCAGTGGGATTCTCAGAGTGCTGGGGCCAGGGAGACAGAGGGCAGGGTGCAACGTGGAATCTGCTTTTCCAACTATTCTTTCTTTCTTTCTTTCTTTTTTTTTTTTGAGTTGGAGTCTCACTCTGTCGCCCAGACTGGAGGGCAGTGGCCGCTCCCAGCCACCGCAGCCTCGACCTGCTGGGCTCCGGCGATCTTTCCGCCTCAGCCTTCCGAGTAGCTGGAATTACAGGCACACGCTACCACGCCCGGCTAATTTTTGATTTATTGTAGAGATGAGGTCTCCCCAAGTTGCCCAGGCGGGTCTCGAACCCGCGGGCTCAGGCAATCCACTCACCTCAGCCTCCCAAAGTGCTGGCATTACAGGCTGAGCCACTGAGCCCGGCTCTTCTCCAACGTTTCTTAACGCTTCTCTAGCTGGGCACAGTGGCTCACTGGCCTGTAGTCCCAGCACTTTGGGAGGCCAAGGTGGGAGGATGGCTTGAGTCCAGGAGTTCAAGACCAGCCTGGGCAACATAGTAAGACCTTTTCTCTAGGGAAGAAAAAATTAGCGAGGCATAGTAGTGCACGCCTGTAGACCTGGCTACTTGGGAGGCGGAGGCAGGAGGACCACTGGAGCCCGGGGGTTAGAGGCTGCAGTGTGCTCTGATCGCAACGTTGCCCTCCAGCAAGGAGAGAGTGAGACCTTATCTCTAAAAATTACAAAAGCAGAACCAAACGCGTCTCTGAATGTCGTGGTCCGAGGGAGTCTGTGCCGTGGTGGGAAACGTAGGCAACCTTCTAAGCGGCTTTCCCGTGGAGACCGCTGGCCGTGAAGGCTGGACTGCGGGCTCGAGGGAGACACTTGCAGACCCTCGTTCTTCCTAAATGGAAAAAAAACGCGTGGCCTTTCCAGGTGGGAGCTGAACAGCTAGAATTCTATCAAGGCGTGCTCCGCTGACCCAGTTAGGAAAGTGGGCCACGCTTTCGTTTTTTCTTTTTAAGCAGAACATTAATGAGTTGAACTAGTGACATGCAGGCGCCCTTTGCCAGGGGCACGAGCCTGGGGGAAGGGTCTGTCCATCCAGGGGTGGGAGGCCGCGTGGGTGGGTGGGTGCCCAGCTCCTCCCCCAGGGAGCGCACACCCTGGCACAGTGTGGTCCCTCTCAGGAAGGCCACGGGACCGTGGGAGGACAGTGCAATACGGCCACCCTTCCAGGCTGTGGGAGAGGGGCGTCAAGATGGCACAGGCCGGGCTCGGTGGCTCAGCCTGTCACCCCGCGCCTTTGGGAGGCTGAGGTGAGTGAATGGCCTGAGCCCGCGGGTTCGCGACCCGCCTGGGCAGCGAGACTTCATCCCTACAATAAATCAAAAAATCAGCCGGGCGTGGTAGCGCGCGCCTGTAATTCCGGCTACTCGGAAGGCTGAGGCGGAAGGATCGCCGGAGCCCAGCGGGTCGAGGCTGCGGTGGCCGGGAGCGGCCACTGCACTCCAGCCTGGGCGACCGAGTGAGACTCCAACTCAAAAAAAAAAAAAAAAAAAAAAAGATGGCACAGGCGTTTCCCAAAGAGCAGGCGTGAGCAGATCTCCAGGTTCAAGTGCCCAGAGGGATGTGAGCGTCCCTTCGGGAGGGGTGGAGAGTTCTGTTGCAGGCAAGTTGAACTGTGTGTCCTGTAAGAATCTATCAAGGACCGCATGGATTTACTGAGAGCCACTGTCACCAAGATCCCAGACGGGGTGGCTTCGACAACAGACGTCCATTCTCTCCTGCCCTGGGGGCCAGAAGTCCAAGGTCGAGGTGTCGCAGCGCTGGTCCTTTGAGACCCCCAGCCTGCACGCATGATGCTGCCTTCTCTGTGTTTTTATAACTACCCCAGCCCTACTGAATCAGGGCCCACCTTCATGGCCTCCTTTTAACTTAATCTCCCTAAAGGACTTTCCTCCACATATGGGGACATTAGAAGTCAGGGCTGCAGAATATGAGCTGTGGTTCAGCCCGTCACAGCGCCCGTCTGTAATTTCTCCCCAGAGGCCGCCCCAGGCCTCCCCTGCCCCCCCCCAGACCCCCACCCTCCCCCAACCCTCCCCCATGGCCATTGTATCTGACTCCTGGTCAGAATCACCACAGGGGTGTCCCACAGGCCCTCACGGTGCCCCGAGCAAGCCCACACCCAGCCTCTGTTCCGTCCATGCAGACCCTCAACCTTGTGCTCCGAAATGTCCCCTCCAGTCTCGGCCCCAGGCTCATACCCCAGCCCTCTGCTGACCCCAGGGAGGCTGAGACCCAGGGAGCCGGTGTGGGCAGCTCTGTGCAGCTGTGCCCGCCTGATGGGGATAAGTGGTCTCAGGGGACGGTGGTCCACCTGGCCCCCGCACCTGGCAGACTGTCCCACCGGCGGCTTCATCCCGACAGAGGGACATCCACCCTTGGCTGTTCCCCACGCCTGCAGGGGGCCCCTCCTGGCTGCCCCTACCTCCCCAGGGTGTTTCCTTCAGCCTTGGCGTGGGGCTTGGCTTCTTGGCCGAGCGTGGTCCACATTGGCTGTGTTGCCTAGAGAGGTGCCTGTCCCCAGCCAAGCCACCCGGGCAGGAGCTCCCTGGTGCCACACTGCGGACCCCCACCCTGTGCCCTGCTGTCTTCTGATGGGGCCCCTGAGAGAGCAAGTCCAGAAGGCACCAGAGCACCATTTGCGCACGAAGAGACAGAAGCCCAGGGAGGCTGTGGAGCCTGGCCAAGGCTGCACAGCTAAACCTCGGCACAGATCAAGGCAGCCTTGGCAAACCGCGAGGTTCCCTGCCAGAACCACCAGGGTGGAAATCCCAGAACCCCAGGATGGTCATGGGTTTGAAAAAGGCCTGGCAGCTGCCCAGCTGCCTCTGGGTCAGGGGTATGCTTTATTCCCTGGAATGCCTGTCTTTCCTGCGTGGGTCTAACCCCAAGTCACGGGAAGGCAAAACTGCCCTGTAATTTTACTAAAGGAATGAGTGAAACTTTAAATTTTGTTCTCCACACGAGAGTTTGCATATGTGCAATTAAATGTCTTGTGAGTTGTCGAGGGCTAGGCGGGTGTCCCCGACAGGGTGCTTATCTTGTTCGTGATTTGTACAAACCTCGACTGAGTGGCCGTGGCACCCAGGCCGGTTGCAGGGCCCTGGGGTAGAGAGAGACACCGGAGGTGCCTTGTCCTTCAGGAATCCAGAACGGAGGCAAGGGAGAGACACGCAAGGTGTCTCCGTCCCAGGGAAAAGAGCCCTGACAGCACAAGGATCACTTGGGAGGAGGGTGGTTACCTCTCGGGGTGGGGGTGGGAGAATCAGGACTGGTTTGGTAAGACTTGAGGAAGGGTCGAGAGCCAACTTAGCAGACCCGCACGGTCAGAGCTGGGCTGGAGGCCTGGACAGGTGTGCAGGCAGGCCGGGCGAAGTACCGTCCACCAGGGCTGGCCCCCGGGAGGAAACGGGAAACCAAGCAGGAGGAGAGGCCTGGCCTGGTGGGCTGGAGCCTTCCTGGCCTGGTGGGCTGGAGCCCAGGCCTTCATACTGCAGGCTTGCCCGGTGTGCGAGGGACGTGGAGAGGTGGTGGGCCGGGACCCCTTGGAGGCTATTGCAAGTACGCAGACCGGGCTGGAATTCCAGGCATCTCTGGAATGTCAACTCGCAGGTCTTGGTCTAACCTTAGCAGCTGGGTCAGCGGCAGGCCTATGGTTTCTTATTTGTTGTTGTTTTTGTCCGTTCTCCCCCACCCCCACCCCACGAGAGTCGGCGTCTCACTCTGTCGCCCAGGCTGGAGTGCAGTGGCCCTCCCGGCCACCGCAGCCTCGTCCTGCTGGGCTCCGGCGATCCCCCGCCTCCGCCTTCCAAGGAGCTGGAACTACAGGTGCGCAGCCTGTGGTTTCAAAGCCGCCCATTGAGGGCCAGTTGTGTAACCTTCCTGCAAGCCACCCAAGGGCTCTGGCCCTCCTTGGGGAGGCCGTGGAGGGAGGGAGCGGTGTGAAGCAGCTGCTGCTACCCAAGCCTGGCATGTCACAGACAGGTTATCTGCCCCTGCGTGTCTGCCTTTTTCACTGATGTAGTTAGGGTTATGATTTCATTCCCTTTTCCTCATCTCTGAAAGGGACCAGAGCCAGCCAAGGCATTTCCAGGGTGAGGTCTAGTCAACTTCGGCAGGACACAGTCCAGTCTTGTTGCCTGGAGATGACCTGATCTTTGCAAGTACCCCCAAGCCCGCATGGCCGTGGCGTGAGACCCCCTGCCACAGCCCCTGGCTCTTCCTTGGTGCCCGGGAGGGAGGCCCTGAGTCTGTTGCTCCAGCCGGGTGGTCACCCAACCTTCCTCCGTCTCCCCCGTGCCACCAACAGCCCTGCCCCGATGGCGGAGGCCCCAGGAGCTCTTGTGGGCCACTGAGCCACAGAAGGAACTCCTTGCGTGTCCTTGTGTTTGTGGACAGCTAGGAAGGAGACACACACCCTCCACCTTCCATACCAGAAGTGTCAATGCCCCTAGAATCTACACGCCAGCACTGTCAGCCCTCCACTCCTCTCAGACAGAGATGCTCCTCGGAACTGACACGGTCCTTGGACTTTTCAGCCTGAAGGACTTTTAAAGGGCATTCCTCTCCCTGTTGACATTTGGGGAAACTGAGGATCAAAGGAGCCGCGACTCTCAGCCAAGCAGTGGTGGTCTCTGGAGCGTAGACTCGCCCCTTCAGTGTCTCCTGCCTGGTGCTCTGAAAAGTGCTGGGCTCCGGAGTCAGCCTCCCTTCCTCCCAAGGGGTCCACCCCGCTCCCTCCCTGTCTGGTGGGCAGAACTCTTCTAGGTGGCTTTGATGTCCTATGTTGGCCGCAGTGAGTGAGGGAGGCTGCGACGGTGATCCCGGACTCATGCTGCAGTCAGGGCCACAGCACTGCGGTCCCCAGAGCCCCACGCTCTGTTCACCCCAGATGCTTGCACATGGCCCCATGAGGGAGCCCGTTGGCGGGTCCCATGCCCACCTGCCGGCCGTTCCGCGGCTGTGTGGCCACCGGGCGGCCCAGCACGCCGAATGTCTGCCCTCGCCCCCTCCTTGTGCCCCCTTCCCTGCAGGGTTAGGGTCTCCCTAGACTTTGGCGTTCTCCCGCTGCAGTCGTGGTAACTGACATTCACCCCGCTGCCAGCCTGGCCCGGGAAGGAGCGTGTCTGAAGGTTAAATCAGTCCCTGAGCCTTAATTAGTTCCCAAAATACAGACCTGCATTTGGATACGCTAAGTAGGTGAAGCTCCGCGTCCAGCTGCAGCCTCGCCCTACGGTGTTACGAGTGCTTTGTTTTCTGGGGTGCCGGGCACCTTTGTAGAGTTCGAGCTAGAAGAGGGGGGGTCCCCTCCAGCCTGCCCTCACTCCCGGCCTCCTGGAGATGCCCCAAAAGTTGGGTTCTCATGTTGAATTCAACCTCCTCCAGGCTGTGGTCCTTCTCCGCGGAGACTTGAAGGATGTCCATGGTCCAGAAGTCCCGAGGCCCAAGCGGACTGCCCCACCTGTCTGCTAGGGATTTCTTGGGCCATGTGGCTGTGGTCAAGGCCCAGACAGGACCCCTCTCTGATTTGACACACTCGCCCTCTGAGCCCGTTGGGCGCTGGCCATAACAAAACCCTTGAGGCTGGGTAGTTTATAAAGCGGGGCGAGGTTTTACTCTCCAGGGAGATGGTGGCTGCGTGGTGAGGGCGGAAGAAGAGCCAGAGAAGGGACCAGGCCCTTCTAAAGCACCCATCTCTTGAACTCCTGGAGAGGGCACCAAGCCCTTCCTGGGGGATCTACCCCATGACCCGCCTCCCCCACGGGCCCCACCCCTGACATTGGAGGTCATGCTTCCACATGGGATTCGGAGGCGGCACACATCCAAGCCATATCCCTATCCACGCTCAGGGGTGTGTGCTGGGCTGCTGGACACCATGAGGCTGGTGGGGTCAGGGGAGACCAAGACCCGGCCTCTACCCCTTCCCGGAGGCCGCCCTGACCTGAGTTACCCTAGGGAACCAAGACGCCTTCCAAAGCCTCATTTTCACCTCTGGGACCCCTGTCTTAGTACTGTTGTTCTCATTTTTTTTTTTTGAGTTGGAGTCTCACTCTATCGCCCAGGCTGGAGTGCAGTGGCCGCTCCCGGCCACCGCAGCCTCGACCTGCTGGGCTCCGGCGATCCTTCCGCCTCAGCCTTCCGAGTAGCCGGAATTACAGGCACGCACTACCACGCCCAGCTAATTTTTTGATTTATTGTGGAGATGAGGTCTCGCTGCCCAGGCGGGTCTCAAACCCACGGGCTCAGGCAATCCACTCACCTCAGCCTCCCAAAGGCGCGGGATTATAGGCCGAGCCATCGAGCCCGGCTGTTGTTCTCATTTTTATTTAGAACGGGAAAGCTATTGGATGCCCCCCCTCCCAATTCTTTGCTTAATGCATGCAAGTATGTTCTATTAAATGAGAATGCATTCACAGGCCCATGGCTTCCCCTTTCCCCATAATGCTGAAATAGCTCACATCAGACTAACCCTCCTGCTGGTCACAGTGGCAAACCCTGGACACTTTGGCCGGCAGCCAGAAGCAGATGGGACTAGAGGTGCTGGGACCCTTGGCAAGAGCGGGGTCCTCCCAGGTGAGACCCACATTCTTCAGGGTCTGATAGAAAGTGGAGTCTCCCTGGGCTGAGGAGTCCCAAGGATGGAGGTTGGGGTCGGAGCTGTCTGAGAGGCTGGGGGTTGGGGCGGGGGGACAGTCCCGGAAAGAGGAGAGCCCCAGTGTCTGCTCATAAATTCCTCTCAAATTCTTTTTTTTTTTTTTTGAGTTGGAGTCTCACTCTGTCACCCAGGCTGGAGTGCCATGGCCGCTCCCAGCCACCGCAGCCTTGACCTGCTGGGCTCCGGCGATCCTTCCGCCTCAGCCTTCTGAATAGCTGGAACTACAGGCGCGTGTGCCACGCCCGGCTAATTTTTTTGATTTTTTGTTGAGATGAGGTCTCGCCACGTTGCCCAGGCGGGTCTCGAACCCGCGGGCTCAGGCAACTCACTCACCTCGGCCTCCCAAAGCACTGGGATTACAGACTGAGCCATGGAGCCCGGCCTCCTCTCAAATTCTTGACTGACTGCTGGCCCGGCCCAGGCAGGCTGAGCGTCCAGGGCCCGGTGGACAGCAGCAGCTTAACGTCCAAAGAGCCACGGGGGATGGGGGGGTTCCAGTAGTTTCCACCCCTGGTGAGACAGAGTATCAAGTGAGTCCCACCATGTGGGCGATTGCTAAATACCTTGGACTTTCTGCTGGAGCCCTAGGAGGGCCCCGGAGGTCAGGACTTCAACCCAGAACCAGAGCCCCAGATTCTCCCCCAGTAAAGCCTGAAATCACACCTTCTCAGGATGAGGCCTCGTGCTGGTTTTATTTCCCGCTAGAAATCTAAACACACAGCCGGGCTCGGTGGCTCAGCCTGTCATCCCAGCACTTTGGGAGGCTGAGGTGAGTGGATTGCCTGAGCCCACGGGTTCGAGACCCGCCTGGGCAACTTGGCCAGACCTCATCTCTACCATAAATCAAAAAATGAGCTGGGCGTGGTAGCACGCGCCTGTCGTTCCAGCTACTTGGAAGGCTGAGGTGGAAGGTTTGCCAGAGCACAGCAGGTCAAGGCTGCAGTGGCCGGGAGTGGCCACCGCACTCCAGTCTGGGTGATGGAGTAAGACTCTAACTCAAAAAAAAAAAAAAAAAAAAAAGAGAAAGAAAAAGAAAGACTAAACACACTTCAGAGGAAGATAACAGAACGCAGAGTCAGTCTCGACAGCATGACAAACACAATGTCTGATACGGAATCAGAAATCATTAGATCTGGCAAGGGGGAGAATGTGGCACGTAGCCCAAGAAAGTCACCTTTGACAGAGGCAGCGTCACAGATAGCCCGGATGCGGAATCGGGCAGAGCAGGACGTCAGATAACTGGGGCGTGTGTTCGTGTATGAGCCCCCTCTCCACGTCAGGTCTCACGTTGGATCCCGAGCACAGAACAGCGGGTGAATCCCCTTCCCCTGCCCCAGACTGTCTGTGGGGGGCAGTTGAGGGTGTGCAGCGTGCGTGGAGGGAAGGGTTCTAGAAACATTTCATAGAGTGGGGCAAACGGGAATGTCCAGGCTGGGAGGAAGGAATGTACCTTCCTTTCATTTATTCATTTATTGAGTGGGAGCTGGGCTCAGTACCGGCAGTGAGGTCATGGCAAACTCAGGTCCGATCCTCAATTTGTGGACATTTTACGGGGGGGGGCATATCATGTGACTTCAGAGGTTGGTAGATGCCATGGGGGAGAAATCACGAGTGACTGAGACAGGACAGGACAGGGTGGCCGAGGAAAGCCTCTTCATTGCGGCGGCCGTGAAGGCGAGCGCTCGGGGGGCTGAGTTAGAAGCAGCCAGACGTGAGCAGGACGGGCGGGGGGGGCCAGGGCCAGGCCAGGCAGGGGCGAAGGTCCCAAGGCGGGTTCGGGACCGTGAGAGGGAGCCGGGGGGGGGTCTCTGGGGGTGCCGGCGATTTTGGAGGAGCAGGGGCAGCAGCGCCAACGGCCCTGGTCCCCTGGAGGCGGGGACAGTGGCATGCTCCGTCATCATACGTGGTGTTGCTGGTCCAGGCTGTTTTAATGAAAATACCGTAGACAGGTGGCTTAAACGACAGAAACATATTCCTAGCGGCTCTGAAGGAAGTCCAGGATCACGGTGCCAGCCTTGACTGGACCTTGACTTGGTGTCTGGTGAGGACTCCCTTCTTGGCTTGCAGATGGCCACCTCCTTGCTATGTCCTCACGTGGTGGAGAGAGACAGGGAGAGGGAGGGGAGGGGAGGAAGAGAGAGGGGGAAGGGGGCGGGGGGGAGGGAGAGAGAAAGATCGTCTCTTGAGTCTCTTTGAAGGACGCCCACCCTATCACAGGGGCCCTACTCTCATGACCTTGTCTAGCCCTAACCGCTCCTCTTGTCCCGTCTCCAGATACCACCCCGTGGGTGACTAGGGCTTCAACATATCAATGGGCGGGTGCGGGGGCCACGCAAGCCTTCAGTGGTCTCAGAGGCTGCTTTCAGTAAGTCAGTCACTCTGCGTGGGGAGCCCCTGGGTGGGCTCTGTCGCCAGGCTGTCCTGAGACACCGGGCATGTGGGGCTCGGTGGTTCTCTCCATGCGGTCCTGGTGTCTGCAGTCTGGGTCCACGCGTCCAGGCAGGGTCTGGGTGAGGAGCCTGTGAGGGGCGCGTGGGAGGGGGTGACAGAGGCCAGTGAGGCCCAGAGGCAGTGCCCACCCCCTGGAGAAGTCCAGGATGATGGAAGGGTCTAGACCAGGGGCATCCAGCCTGCCAGCTTCCCTAGGCCACGTTAGTGCAATGCATAATAGGGATTCTTTTTTCTTATGTTTTTAATTATAAAGTTTAGGAAAATGAAAGCAAGATAAAACTAGCAGGAAATTTGACCTTGTTTTCGGAAAACAAATCTATTAACGTCTGGTTAGGCAGAAGCGGGCACAATTCTTGGTGAGCTCTCAAGGTGTTCACCAGTAACGCTTGTTCGATTTTGCTCTAATGGGCTTCATCACCGAAAACGGCAGCTCACAGATGTATGTACTGCCAAAAAAGCAAATGCCATGAATATGGCGTGATTGAGAACTTCAAAAATAGAACTACTCACAAGGTCATGAAGAAAATAAACCCTAAAAACACATGACGTTAAAAGACTTTGCGGGGCCGTGTCACCAGCTGTCCTGGGCCCTGTGCGGCCTGCAGACTGCGGGTTGGACATCCCTGATCTGGTCCTCGGGGGAGTACCCAAGGGTCACCCACAGGAAGTAGCCACTTTCCTCTGCGCCTGACACTCTGTGGACTTCCACTTACATGACGGCTGGCCTGGACACTTAGAGGACAGGTGGGGCCCATTCTGGGGCCTCCGTGGAGGCTGGGAGAGCAGCCCCTACCCCCAAGACCACCCTGCTCGCGAAGCCCAGGCTCTTCCTGTCTTGAACTGCCGGAGTGGAGGGGTGGGAGGGTGAGGGGATGGGAAGGTGGAGGGGGCGGATGGGCTACCTGGCCCCTCCCTTCCCCGCCGAAGGGTCCAGCCAGCTTCCCTCGAGGTGGGCACCACTGTTGCCTTTCTGCCAACACCCAGGCCCAGGCTTGGACGGGAAAGGCGACATGCTGGAGGTCGTAAGCAGACAGGGCAGATGCGGGCACGAGCCTTACCCTGGACACCGGCCAAGCTGCCCCTCCGCGCCCTGGGCAGCCATGTGGAGCCGGGGATCGGGGCCAAGGGGCTGGGCCCCTCCCGGGCATTCAGTCACTCAGAAAGTGGTGGAGGTGGCGGTTCCACTGGGGACCCAGAGCCCTCCCCAGCCTGTGTGGCGGGGCGCCATGCCGTGCATGGGTGGGCTCTGCGCCCAGCAGGGCTCGCCCACGGCCCTGGAACACGGAGTCCAGCTCTACCACAGCGACACTCCTCCCTGGATTTTGGGAGTCCTGCACCCCGTCAGGGGGGGGAGGTGGGGGCAGCCCCCCGCCTCAGCCTCCCTCGGTGCTGGCATGACAGGCCTGAGGCTCCGAGCCCTGCCTGTCCCTGGATCTCAGTGCTACGACCCCTCCCTGGGTTTCCCCAGCTTTGGGACCCTCAGAGACCTCATGGGAGCAGCAGGGTGGGGGCTGGCCACTCTTCTCTACAGAGGAAGAAACTGAGTCCCAGAGCCCCGCCCTGGGCCGAGACTGACCCAGGACTCACATCTCCACCACCAAAGTCAGATAGCGTTATTTGATAAGAAGCTGGATGTGGGAGAGGGCCGGTCTGGCCCCCATCTGGCCGCGGTTTGGGCGCTGCTGATCAGCGCTCTGGGTGTATTCCCAGGAGCAGGGGCACCCTGCCACATCTAGGGAGAGGTTCTAGATGCCAGGAGCCAGGACTCAGAGCTGGGTCTGAGGGGCTGCAGGGAGGGAGCTCTTTGGGGGTCTCCTGCCCAGAGGTGGAGGGCAGGAACGCTGCACTCGCCAGGGCATGCATCCACCCATTGGCGGCTGCCCCCAGGGACTCAGAGCCCAGCTGGGTCCACCCAGGGAGCCCAGTGGGGAGGAGGCTGGGCCTGGCCTCATCCTGAGGGTTTGCAGACACTTGAGGGCTGCTGTGCTGTGCCAGGGGTGCCAGGATGGCAGTGTCAGAGCCTGTGATTTTTCCAGAATGTGCCTTGGGCACCCCTCACCCCCCTCCTAGTGGCCAGCCCTCGCCCGCCCTCCAGAGCCCCTCCCCACTGCCCATGAAATGGCCATGGCCTTGGACCTGCAGCCCAGAGCCTGCCCTCCCCCCGCCCCCTCCAGCTGGGGACAGATACCCCCCTGGGGGGTGGTGCCGCATGGGTTCCTGGGGTGAGGCTCCCAGGCCTGCAGGAGCAATGCTTTCCTCAGTGACTCCGGGGACTGGAGCATGACAAGCGTCCCTGACACCCACCTCTTTGTGCAAAGATAACCCCCACCACCGTGGAGACGCCTTTTATATCTCGCGTTATTTATAAAAGTATGATTCATTTTACAATTATTGTGAGATGCAGAGACGGTGCCTACTAATATTCAAATCGCAGTTATCTAAGGCTACGCGGGAAAGGGGCACACCTGCTATTTGGGGGCTGGTGGGGGATGGGCAGGAAGAGCCCGGCTTGAGGTTTACCTGCCAGCGCCGGTGGCCTCCCTGCCCCCACCCGGGTTCGCTGCTTCTGGCCTGGACTCCCTGCCTGGACCTGCCTCCTTGCCCCCAGCCTGGCATCCTTGCCCCTGGCCCCGCCTCCCCGCTCCTGGCCCCTCCTCCCCTGGCCCCGCCTCCCCGCTCTGGCCCCTCCCCTACTCCTGGCCCCGCCTCCCGCTCCTGGCCCCGCCTCCCCGCTCCTGGCCCATCCTCCCCGCTCCTGACCCCGCCTCCCCGCTCCTGGCCCCTCCTCCCACCGGCCCCACCTCCCCACTCCTGGACCCTCCCCCTACTCTGGCCCCGCCTCCCTGCTCCTGGCCCCGCCTCCCCACTCCTGGCCCCGCCTCCCCGCTCCTGGCCCCGCCTCCCCGCTCCTGGCCCATCCTCCCCGCTCCTGGCCCCGCCTCCCCGCTCCTGGCCCCTCCCCCACCGGCCCCACCTCCCGCTCCTGGACCCTCCCCCTACTCCTGGCCCTGCTCCCTGCTCCTGGCCCCTCCTCCCTCCTCCTGGCCCACCTCCCACTCCTGGCCCCGCCTCCCCGCTCCTGGCCCCGCCTCCCGCTCCTGGCCCCGCCTCCCCGCTCCTGGCCCATCTTCCCCACTCCTGGCCCATCCTTCCTGCTCCTGGCCCGCCTCCCCACTCCTGGCCCTCCTCCCATCGGCCCACCTCCCTGCTCCTGGACCCTCCCCCTACTCCTGGCCCCGCCTCCCTGCTCCTGGCCCCTCCTCCCTCTTGTCCCCGCCTCCCCACTCCTGGCCCCCTACTCCTGACCCGCCTCCCTACTCCTGGCCCCTCCTCCCTCCTCCTGGCCCCGCCTCCCCACTCCTGGTCCCTCCTCCCGCTCCTGGCCCCGCCTCCCCTCCTGACCCTGCCTCTCCGCTCCTGGCCCCTCCTCCCACTGGCCCCACCTCCCCGCTCCTGGACCCTCCCCTACTCCTGGCCCCACCTCCCTGCTCTGGCCCCTCCTCCCTCTTGGCCCCGCCCCCACTCCTGGCCCCTCCTCCCCTGGTCCCCCCACTCCTGGCCCTCCCCCTACTCCTGACCCCACCTCCCCGCTCCTGGCCCCTCCTCCCTCCTCCTGGCCCCGCCTCCCCACTCCTGGTCCCTCCTCCCCGCTCCTGGCCCCGCCTCCCCGCTCCTGGCCCCGCCTCCCCACTCCTTGCCAGGCCCCCACTAGCCAAGGCTCTCACACACACACATTCTTGTTTCTGTTTTTGTTTTTGAGTTGGGAGTTCATTCTGTCACCCAGGCTGGTGTACAGCGGCACGCTCACGGCCACCAGCGTCAACCTGCTGGGCTTCAGCGATCCTTCCACCTCAGCCTTCCAAGTAGCTGGAACTACAGGCGTGCGCCACCATGCCTGGCTAATTTTTTGACTTATTGTAGAGACCAGGTCTCGCCAAGTTGCCATGCTGGCCTCAAACCCGTGGGCTCAGGAAATCCCCTCGCCTGGGCTTCCCTAAGTGCTGGGATGACAGGCTGGAGCCACTGCACCCAGCCTAATTTTTTTATTTTTTGTGGAGATGAGTCTGGCTGTGTTGCCCAAGCTGGTCTAAACTCCTGGACTCAAGCGATCCTCCTGCCTCGCCTCCTAAAGTGCGGGGTTGACAGGTATGAGCCGCTGCCCTGCCCAGCCAGCACTCAGTTTTTATTTCTGCGATATAATGCGGGGCTCAGGGCTGGTGGGCCACTGAGACCCTCTGGAGCTGTGTCTTCTTTCGCCTCCCCACGGGCCACCTGTCTGATTGAGCGAGGGCCGCCTCCCGCACTTGTAAAGCCAGAAGGAGCCGCAGGGCCCCTTCTCCGCCTGTCCAGCCCCTGTCTCATCTCTACCTCCA
This sequence comes from Cephalopachus bancanus, assembly GCA_027257055.1. Taxonomy (NCBI): domain Eukaryota; kingdom Metazoa; phylum Chordata; class Mammalia; order Primates; family Tarsiidae; genus Cephalopachus; species Cephalopachus bancanus. Next base: position 745,220 of record JAPVLO010000296.1, read on the forward strand.
TGGAGCGGCGTCAGTAAACCCTCAGGCCATCTAGGATACCGGGCGTCGCCCTCCCCCAGAGTTCCTGGGGAGTTCTTGGGCGTGGCTTCTCCCATCCCAGCATGCTAACTTTCTTCTGGGTTGGTCATCACCACTCGGGGTTCTGGCCAGGGCTGGAGTGGAAGGGGAGTGCTCAGAGCTGGCCTCGGTGCTTCCTGGAACTCAGAGCTGCTTCCAGGCGGAGGTTTGGGGAGGGGGCGGGTGTCTGGGTCTGAGTTGTCCCAAGCTGCGTCTTACAGGGGCCATCCGAGGTCAGGCCCCTGCTGCCTGGGGCCTGGCGCTGTCCACTGCCTGCAGCCATCTTCCACCCCGAGAGCCTGTGCCGGCCCATCGGGAACCGCTTGTCACCGCAGGCCCTGACTTTCAGCAGAAGTCGACTCAGGCGGGAGTCGGGGTGACGGTCATGGCGCTGACCTCCCACTGAGTGCCCGTACATAGAGCACTCGGCACACCTCACCCCCCACGCAGCCCTTGGAAGCAGCCCCCATCACCGCGCTGGTTTTGTTATCGACTTTCCATGTCCAGGGACACTTTGTGACCTGTGGACAGTCACTCGGCAGGATAGGAACCCAGAGTGTCCGGCCGTGGATGTGGTGGGCCTTTCCCCAGGGTCCCTGGAGCAGAGGCCTCCTGAGAGACGTCGGTGCATGGCTCTGGGCAGGGGGCCTTGGGCTCTCCTTTTTTTTTCTATTTTTTGAGACAGAGTCTCACTCCGTCACCCAGGAGTGCAGTGGCATGCTCACGGTCGCCCCAGCGTCCACCCACTGGGCTCCGGCGATCCTTCCACCTCAGCCTTTCAAGTAGCCAGAACTACAGGTGCGCGCTACCATGACTGGCTAATTTTTTATTTATTGCAGAGACGAGGTCTCGCCAAGTTGCCCAGACTGGTCTTGAACCCACAGGCGCAGGCAATCCACTCGCCTCGGAATCCCAAAGTGCTGGGATGACAGGCTGAGCCACCAAGCCCTGTCTTGGAGGCTCTCTTGCCGGGGATACAGCCTCGTGGGCTTCGTGGGTCAAGGTCTTGGTTGCAGGTAACTGTGGCTCCACCGTGGTCTTGGTTGCAGGTCCACGGTGGCTCGTGGATGCAGGGGAAGGGAGGTGTCACGTGGTCCTGTGCTCCGGGGAGGCAGAGAGCCAGGCCTGGGAACCATGCAGCCGCCAGCGTATCCAGCCCACGTGGGCTGCTTCGGGGAGCACACTGTGCTATGGGCTGAACTTGACATTGCTCCGAGGCCAGGTTCCATACCCGCCAGCTCCCCTGAGTGACGCCCCATGTTGAGTGCTCCTTGCCCGTGAGTCTGGTGGCCTGGAACCCCAGCAGCCGGGGAGACTGAGGATGAGCCCTGCTGGTCTCCTCCTTGGACAGGCGGGATTCGGGAATGTGACAGACACAGAAAGACACTGGGCACACCAGCCTGACCGACCGCTGGGACACCTCCTCGCCGGCAGGGCGAGGTCAGCCTGCCACGTCTTGCGGCGCGGCCATCTCAGGTCCCCAGGCCGCTGGCAGCGTGACCATGGCGCCCTCAGCCTCCCTTGGGCAGGTGCGAGGCCCTGGGTGGAAGTGGGCCTGGTGGCAGGGAGGTGGCCAGGAAGTATGGTGGCTTCTAGCCTCAGATGACCCGCACAGTGGGAGGCCAGCCTGGTATACCTGGCCAAGTGCCTTGGGACACTCAGAAAAGAGCTGCTACAGCTCATCGCATCTGTCTTCATTCATTCGTTCATTCATTCATTCATTCCTATCCAGCACATTAGGGAGCACCCTCCTCAGCAGGGTGATGGAAGGCTGGGCTTGGCACCAGACCATGCCCTGAGGGCTGGCTGCTGCCTCAGGAGCCCTGAGAAGGGGTCTCTGCTGGCTGTATCAGTCAGGGGGACTTCTCAGAGGAGGCAACACCTGGAAAGATAACATGAAAGCATTCTGAGGACCTGAGGGGACTTATCTGTTCCAGAGACGGGGCAGGGAGGAGAGGGGAGATTGCCCTGCAGTCCACATGCGGATTTTAAAAAATTAAATGTGTTTGCTTAGCAGTCGCCGATAGCCCTGGAGGACACATTAACTTCCTCAGCCCTACGACTTGGCTTTGCGGCAACACCCCGAATATGCCCATTTCACAGACGAGGAGACGGACGCAGAGAGATCGTGGGACTTTTCCAGGGTCTCAGAGCTGGGGCTCGCCCCCGGGAGGCCCCACTTCGGAGGGTTGGGTGTGATGACCCCTGTCTCCCGTGGGCAGGTTTCACAGATGGGGAAACAGAATTCAGGGGTGCTCGACCCGCCCACGGCTGCAGAGGAAAAAAGACAGAGTCGGCCTGTCCAGACCATGCCCACCGGAGGCCAGCCAGGAAGGCGGGCTTCGCGTGGGCGCTCACGGGTGTTTCCTGAGACCCGGTCCCACCTCTCAGTCCCACCAGGCATGTTTCTGACGCCTGATACTCGGGGCATCCTTCCGACTGGGGTTTTGGCGCACCTTGAAGTGCTGACGTAAGGGTCGCCTTTTTTTTTAAACAAGAGGTGAACATACTTTCAGCCTGTTGCCAGATATTTGTCCAAAGACGTGAGAAGTCAGGGGCTTGGTGAGTGAGGGCTTGGGAGGGCAGTGCTGTAGGAACGAGTCTACGGGCTTTCATGGGGGCCGCGGGAGGGAAGGCGGCCCAGGGCTGTGGACGATGGGAGGGTCAGGCGTGCAGGTTACCAAGGGGCCTGCGCCGGTCTGTAATGAATGGTGCTGAGTGGGTGGCCACAGGCCTGGGCTGGGAGACGGGGAACCGGGGATTCATTCCGGGGTGACCCTCTTCCTCCGGGGACCTCTCCCCTCCTAGGAGCCCCACTCTGGTCCTCTCACCTGGTGTTTTGTCCGTCCGCAGACAATGAAGTGTCTCCCACCCACAGGTGCTCGCTGGGCCTTTGGGATGGATGGGGGGAGGGTGGACAGATTCTCCGGAAAGCATCCTGGGGCCCACTTGGTGCCGCCCGCCTCTCCCCAGACCCGCTCGGATCCGGACGTCCTTCCTCCCCAGCCTCTCCCTCTCCTGGGGTAGAATCCATGAGATGTGACGCTCACTAGGAATGTGGCCAGTGCTGGGACCCCAGGGTCGGTTCAGATCCCCCATGCAGGAACAGAGGGCGCCCACCCGAGGGTATCTGGGACCCGAAGCATTCAGACCCACAAGGGGACACCCTCAGGGTGTCCTCCTGGCCGGGACCTTGGGCAGCCCGCCTGGCCTCCCGAACCCTCTCTGTCTCATGCAGACACCCTGCAGCTGCTCTCAGAATCCGGGATGGGGGCCCCACGGAAACCCTCCTGAAGGCTGAGGCCCCATCATGGGGTGAATTACTCAGAGAGAGAGATCTCTGGAAGCCTCGGTGGAAAATGTGTTTTCAAATTTTGTCTTCTATCTTTGCGTTCATTTTCTTTTTGGGGGGTTGGAGTCTCACTCTGTCGCCCAGGCTGGAGGGCAGGGGCACGCTCACAGCCACCACAGTCTCGACCACCAGGGCTCAGGCGATCCTTCCACCTCAGCCTCCCGGAGTAGCTGGATTCACAGGCACGCACCACCACACCCAGCTAATTTTTCGATTTAGTGTCAGAGATGAGATCTCACCAAGTTGCCCTGACTGGTCTCGAACCCCTGGGCTCAGGCCGTCCTCTCGCCTCCGCCTCCCAAAGTGCTGGGATGACGGGCGTGAGCCACTGTGTCCAGCTGATTTTCACGTTTAACCACTCACTTGAGTCTCACTTGGCCTCAGCATCCTTGATCTGGAAATGGCGGTCGCCGATTCCTGGAGTTTGGCGGCATGCCTCTGGGTCCTCAGCGTGTGGAAGGTGCAGGCCACGCGTTTGCATCGGCAGCCGGAGAGTGTGGACCATGCACACGGGGTGCAGGGTGAGCTCGCTCTCCTGCGAGAACCCAGAGCGTGCATGGCCCAGCGCCCAGGCATTCAGGCTGAGTACCCATCCACATAGACTCGCGCCCCCTTCCAGGCGGGCTGCAAATAAGGGGCGAGACAAACAGCCGCTGCCCAGTGGAGACGGGAGCAGTGTGGGCATCCTGTGGCTGCTCCCGTGGTTTGCATCGAAAAGTAGGGGCCGGGCACAGAATGAGAAATGCCCTGAAGGGCGTGGTGGCTTTGTGTCTGTGAGGGCGGAGTCTGTGCTTTCTATTTTTTTTTCTTTTTTTGAGTCAGAGTCTCACTCTGTCACCCAGGCTGGAGGGCAAGGGCATGCTCCCAGCTACCCCAGCCTCGACCCGCTGGGCTCCAACGATCCTTGCGCCTCAGCCTTCCAAGTGGCCAGAACTACAGGTGCGAGCTACCATGCCCAGCTAATTTTTTGATTTATTGTAGAGACGAGGTCTCACCAGGTGGCCCAGGCTGGTCTCGAAACCACAGGCTCAGGCAGTCTACTCGCCTCGGCCACCCAACGTGCTGGGATGACAGGCCGAGCCACTGAGCTCGGGTCACAAAATCTTTTAACATCTGTTTTTTTTTTTGAGTTTTAGTCTCACTCTGTTGCCCAGGCTGGAGTGTAGTGGCACGCTCCCGGCTACCCCAGCCTCGGCCTGTTGGGCTCCGGCGATTCTCCCGCCTCAGCCTTCCAAGTAGCCGGAACGACTGGCGTGCACTACCACGCCGGCTAATTTTTTGATTTACTGTAGAGATGTGAGGTCTTGCCAGGTGGCCCGGGCGGGTCTCGAACCCGTGGGCTCAGGCCATCCACTTGCCTCGGCCTCCCAAAGTGCTGGGATGACAGGCTGAGCCACCGAGCTCAGCCGAGTGTGTGCCTTCAACGATGGGGCTCAACCATTCTAATCAGGACGTGGTCTGCACCCAATAGGGAAGGGGCGGCTGGTGGGCATGGCCTGTGGTGTGAAGGTGGGGGACAGAGACGTGTCCGAGGGGGGACCCCCCAAAAAGCCCAGGATGACCTCTGGAGGGTAGGCCCCTGTAGTCCAGGCTTCCCCACTAGGTGAGTGTTGTAGGAACCCGTCGGCATCCGTGGACCAGCCGGCATTGCTGGGAGAGGCTGTGTTCAGCTTCAGTGGAGTTTTGGGGGGAGATTCTTTCAACGCGTTTGCCCATTGCACGATGGGGGATTGATGGGCGCACCCACCCGCCCGGCACTGAGTGTCTAGCAGTTTTTGATCCAAAATGACCTGACCTCCATGCCTCACCTTCCCTATTCACCCGATCTCATCCTGAGCGACTTTTTATTTTTCCGCCGGATGAAAAAAGTCCTGGAAGGGAAACGTTTTGCCAACATGGAAGAGGTGAAACAAAAAACAACAGAAACACACAAAAAGGCATCAAAATGAACAAGTCAAAAACTGTCTTGAGCCGCGGAAAAAGCGTCTCGATAGGTGTATTGCATCACATGGAGAGGACTTTGAGGGTGACTGAAGTGTAAACATGCAGGAATAAATACACAGGTTTTTAATACATAAATTCCAGGGGTTTTTCTGGGTCCCTCTCGTATGTGGCCCCGAGTCAGCATTCATCTGCAGGACGGGCTACCTCTGCCCTATCTGACCAGGAGAACCACTGCTTACAGGTAGTGAGCCCCCCGTCACTGGAGATATTCAAGGACTGCATGCTCGCATGTGGCCAGAACGGTGGTGTCCGGAAAGGCCCCACTCCCTCAGCAGGGTTTCCCTGGGGTTGACCGCCGGTCCCTGTGTGGCAGAGCCTGGCACGGGGTGGGCCCACTGCAGGCCGTGTACAAGGCTGACCGCGCCACTGCCCCACTCACTGTGACTGATTGACTCAGCTTCAACCAAGGAGGGTGGAGTTGTCATCTGCTCATGAAAAGATCTGCAGGTGTCTAGATAAGGAATCCTGCAGCCTAGGGCTGTCTCCTGGGGTTCCCCAAATGGTCTGGTGTCAGTGTCTCGCTGTTCCCCCTGCCCGGTGCAGTCAGAGAGGGTCTCTGGGGTCTTCCCTCTTGCTCACTGCCGCATCCCGTGGCCTGCGATGGCTTGAGGTCCAGAAACCCGAAGGGACATGGGGCGCAGGGATGGGGCCGGGTGCGGCAGGGGGACTCCTGGGACAGCAGTGGGGCCTGCCCTGGCCCACGTCGGGGAGGTGCGCTCCTGCAACGTGGCCTCCTCTTGGAAAGGCTCCCTCTCCTCCTCCTCCGGCCTCCAGGGCCCATTGGCCCCCCGCCCCACCTGCGAGCAAAGCGCCGTTTGGGGGTGAATGCGCCTCTCATGCCCCTGACGGACCGAGGACGGCCCGTCTTGCCCGGCTTCCCGTGGGGTTCCCCCTTCCATGGGCAGGGGTCTTTTCTCGGGGCATCACCGACCCCGGCACAGAGGCCCCTCCTGTCCCCTGCCCTCCCTGCAAGTCATCTAAGACCCGTCCTCCCCCTGGGCCCGTCCCCGCGAACCCACAGATGCACACATGCTTCCTGCGCGGCGGGTGACGGTGGGTGGGAAACCCCGGCTGGAGATGAGCTCTGTGTTCAGGAGGGATCGGTCGACAGACGGAGGGTGTCGGGCTCGCTGGGTCTCCCAGGAGCGCCCCAGCTTTGTGGGCTTTCTGGGCCCACGCGGTCGAGCACGTGACGGGGGCCGGGTGCCCAGCCTCTGGGGGAGCTCCCTCCGCACGCCTACCCCCGGCATCCCGTCTCAGCCTCCCGGGGCTCACCCCCGAGGGCCCCTGGAGGACCCGTCCGCAGCTGCCCCCGGCGGGGACACCCTGCGCAGGAGCGGGTCGCCTGGAAGCCATGCCGCCCTGCCCAGAAGGTCCCGGGCGCTGCCAGCCGGTGGGGTCCTTCCCTGGTGGCAGGATCGTCTCCGTGCAAGTCTCGAGATGGCTTTGACCCGGTCTGTGAGTCGGTGACCCAGCGTGGCCAGGGGGGACTGTCACCCAGGGCGGAGTTTTGACGTGGTCGATGAGTTGTGTGTTAAGTGAGAGAGGGCGTTTGTTGGCTTTGGGGTTTTTCCTCGTCTGTCTGTTTTAATAGAGACAGTTCCTCGCTCTGTTGTCCAGGCTGGAGTGCCGTGGCGGGATCATGGCTCACCACAGCCTCAACCCCCTGGGCTCAGGCAGTCTTCCTGCTTTAGCCTCCTGAGGGTCTGGGACTGCAGACTTGCACTGCTGCACCCATTTAAACTTTTTTTTTAATTTTTATTTTTTTAGAGAGGGAGTCTCGCTACGTTGCCCAGGCTGTTCTCAAACTCCCAGACTCAAGCAATTCTCTCACCTCGGCTTCCTCAAAGTGCTGGGATCACAGGTGTGTGCCACCTCACCTAGCTTATTTTTTTTTTTTTAAAAAAGGCTGGGCTCGGTGGCTCAGCCTGTAATCCTATCACTTTGTAGGCCGAGGTGAATGGATTGCCTGAACCTGCTGGTTCAAGACCCGCCCGGGCAAGTTGGCGAGACCTCGTCTCTACAATAAATCAAAAAAATTAGCCAGGCATGGTAGCACGCGCCTATAGTTCCGGCTACTCGGAAGGCTGAAGTGGAAGGATCGCTGGAGCCCAGCAGGTCGAGGTTGCGGTGGCTGGGAGCATGCCACTGCACTCCAGTCTGGGTGATAGAGTGAGACTCCAACTCAAAAAAAAAAAAAAAATACAGACTGGGATCTTGCTGTGTTGCCCAGGCTGGTCTCGAACTCCTGGCCTCAAGCGATCCTCCCACCTCATCGTCCTCTGGTGCTGGGATTACAGGCGTGAGGTGCCGTGCCAGCCAGGAGAGGATGTTCAAGGGCTCGGCTGCCGCAGGGGGCTCACTCACCGATGGCAGCCTCCACGCCCCCTGAACCCGGAGACCCGGCGGGGAGGCGTGCGTGCGTCCGTCCCGGGCGTGCCTGCACTCCCGGTGGTCGCCAGCCTTCCTTCCTGTGCCGCCATTTCTCCGTTGCCACCAAGCCTGCTCACCCTGTGGACTTCACCTCCTGTGTTCCCTCGTGCCCGCTTTCTCCTTTGATTGTTCAATTTTCCTCCAATTTCAGGAGCTGTTCTCTTAGCAACCAAAAAAAGCCAACAGCGAAAAAGCAAAAGCCACGCCCTTCATTACAGCCCTGGCGGCCGGTGCCTTGGGCGGAAGCCGCCTCTCCCCGTCCACCCTGTCCCTGGGGTGCGCCAATTAGGCGCGGGGAGACCTTCCCCTGGTGAGAGGTGACTCGCTGCAGCACCCGCCACCCAGCTCCCGGCGGCGTCGCGTCTCTGTGCTTTACAGATGGGGCGTTCTGATGCAGGGGCGTGGGGAGCCGGTCTCTCAGCCTTTCTCTTAGACTTGGGTCGGAGGGGGAGGGGGAGGGGGACGCTGACGGGTGGTGCCAAGTGACCCTGATGAGCTGCTGGTTTAACTCTCTCTCTCTCTCTCTCTCTCTCTCTCTCTAGCGCGTTCTGGCTCTCACAGGCTCTCTCTTTAAAAAAAAAAGTGGGAGGGGGGTGGAGTCCTGTGTTTTCCAGGGTAATTACCACGATGGGGTGAACCGGAGCCGTCGTGGGTCCCTGTGCCTGATGCCTTTGAACAGAAATGTAGGTCATGTTCGGAAATTCCGGAAGGCTGGCCGTGCCTGCTCGGGACCCTGGTCCGGTGTGTGGCTCTCCCGGTCCTGGGTGCTCTCCTCCCCCTTGGCTTTCTCCCCACATCTGCTAGCTGACAAACAAACTTGGCTGCTTCTTTAAACAATTTTACCGAGATTGAGAGGGAGAGAGAGAGAGGGAGAGAGAGAGAGAGGGAGAGAAGGGCACGGCGCAGCCGATCCGGGCGCAGGTGCAGGGAGCGTGCGGCCGCCTGAGCTTCCCGGACACCCAGGGCCGGGGCGCGCCCATGCCTCCCCGTGCCGCCTGGCCGCCAGCTGGAGCCGCATTCGCCCTCCGCGACGCCGCTTCCCCGATGCCCTGAACACAAAGGCAGAGCTGCGCGGCTCACATGACGAACGCCACCAGCGGCAGCCGGCTCTGAGCGCAGCCCAGGCAGCACGGTCGGTCCCCAGCTGACAGACAGAACATGGGGCGGGCGCCGTCGCCAGCTCGCCGGGTCTGGCCTGCCCAGCAATGCCCCGGAGCGCGCCGTGCCCAGATGCCCGCCGCCTCCCCCCGGGTCCCCGCCGTCGTAGCACCCAGGGGCCGGGCCGCCCACCTCTCCTTCCTCCCGTCCAAGAAGGTTATATAATGCGCGGACCGCCGCCGAAGTCGCTGGGAAAATGAAGTCTTTGTTAAATGCCTTCACCAAGAAGGAAGGTAAGGGGGGGTGCTGCCAGGGGCCTGGGGCAGGGGAGGGGGCGGGGACCCCGGGTCCCCCTGAATTGCCGGCCGCTCCCATGTCACTCGAGGGTGTCGCGACTTCTGGCGCGTGGTGGGGTTTTGCGTTAGTTGGGCTGGAGCGCCCATGCGGTGGAAGGTGCCGCTTTCATTGTGGGGAGCCCCCGTGGAATCGCCTTCCGGAACGCCCGCCACGGTGCCCGTGCCATGGGGCACGCCGGGAACTAAGTCCCGGGAAAGAGGAAGGAAATTCTGCGTCGAGTCTGTGATGACCCGAGGGCTGCTCGAGGCAGGTCGGGCCACACGGCCAGCGGCACCAGGGGGCGGGGGCCTTCTTCTGAGCCCAGCGGGCCCACCCTGGCCGGCCCGGGTTCCAGGCTCAGGAGTGGGTGGAGGGGGAGCGTGGCAGACTTTGAAAAGTGCACATGCTTTGTGTCATACCTTGTGTGATTTTGATCGTGGGGGGTAGGAATGTATAAATAAACTTATGGAAGGCAGCTAAGAAAATACCCACCCACTTGGGGTTCGCAGATCGCCTGCAGGGAGGAAACAGTTGGGGAGAATATTAATCATTTTCAGACAGGAAAAGAGTTATTTTTAACCCTTTTCACAAAGAATCTCCATCTCCATGGATGGCTCCAGGGAGTCTCGTCAGACGGGGCGGGAGCCCAGAAGGTTTATAGTAATGTGACTTTCAAGTCTATTAGGAAGGTGCTTCTCAGCCCAATCTGGTCATAAAATAACCACCCAAGAAATTCCGGTGCTCAGGAAACGGCTTGAATGGGAGCCTTGGTCATTAAGCAAGGTGATTTTCGTGAAAATGTTCACCCTAATGTCCCCGATGTGATTCCATTGGAATCGCTTGCCTGGTCTTCAGGGGGAAATGTATTTGAAAATGTCCCAAGTCTTTTATCCCTTAATCCTCTCACAGTGGCCGCCCGGCGTGAATTCTTTTCCCTAAGTCCCTATCCTTCAGACTGGTTCTTAGAAATTTGTTTTTAAAAAAAACAGTCTTTGTGCCCATTTTCTGACATTATGCCCCAACATTCACCTTCTGGGACTTCGGTTTTTCGGATCCACGAACTGCCCGAGCGTCCCGGCTGGGGGTTGCGGTGTCAGATTCACTCTGGGTCTGTTCTGTCCTTTCCTAGACTTTTGTTTCCTGATGAGTCGATCTTAGCCATGGGCAGGACTCTCCATAATGCCATCCCTGTGCCGTGTAGGGCCACCTTCCCCAGGGACACGGGCCTGAATAAGAGGACCAGCTGTGCTGCCGGGGGCAGGAGGCTCCGGCTTGGGAGGCTGCGTTCCCATGCCTCAGGGCACGGGGTGTCCCCCTCCCGGTGGGCGGAGAGCCCTGACCTCTGCCGGGTGCCCGGAAGGCTGGGGACTCTGGGGCTGCTTTCTGTTGGCTGTGTCTGCTTTGAGCTTGTGGCTTTGACACCGACTGGTCCTCCCGCCCATAATCCCTCTAAGCAAGAGATAATCGCTCTCTGAGATTCGGGCTCACCGGCCCTCCCAGGGCTCTAATCCGCCCGCCCCTCCCCCATGCCAAGCACTGCCCGGTCTCCCCCAGGCCCTGGGGCCGGTTGCACCTTTCAGAAGCCCAGTGGGGAGCACTCAGTCTTTCCAGTTTTTTTTTCCGTCCCTGCCCACTCAGAGGGAGGGACACTGATGTGCTTTCCCCCCACCCCGTGGCTGGCAAGGCAAAAACCCAGTGGTCTGTCCCTAGGGGGCTTTCCTCATAGGTGGCTGTGGACCTGCTCCAGAGGGCGGTCTCTGGCTGGAGAGGCCCAGGGGCCTGCAGAGGTCATTGCCAGCCTCACAGGGCCCACGCCAGCCCACCTCGTGGCATTCCAGAACCCATCTGCCAGAAGAGCTGGGAGTGGGTGAGGGTCCCGGCAGGGAGCTCCTGCCGGTGAGCGGGCAGGCCTCAGGAGGAAGCCATCAGAGCAGGTGCTGCCGCCAGTTGGTGACGGGGACCTCCCGACGTGCCCCTTCAAAATCCTCCCCAAGTGCGAAGTCCAGGTGTGTGTCCCCAGGAAGCCTGGGCCATTCTGAGCGGGGCGTCCCCGGTGTGGCTGCCAACTCCGTGTCCCCCGGCTGCCCGGCCTCCTGGGGAGGCAGGTGAGGGCACTGGGTCACGGCTGTCTTCGTGAGCTCTTCCGGTGTCACCTCTGTCCCCGTGAGAACTGCCAGTGCCACCTCTGTCCTCGTGGGTTCTGTCAGCGCCCCTTCTGTCCCCAGAAGACTGTGTCCCCAGGAAGCCTGTGCTGTTCCGAGCAGCTTCACGGGCTTCGCTGCCAGCTCTGTTCCCCCAGACTGCCTTGCCTCTTGGGGAGGTGGGAGAGGACACTGGGTCACAGCTGTCCCCGAGAGCTTTGCCAGCTCCCTGTCCCCGTCAGCTCTGCCGGCACCGGCCGCGTCCTACACTTCTGTGGCATTCTCCTTCTTTGAGCCATGAAGGTTCCCCTCCAGATCCACCGCCCCAAGGATGCGTGTTTTCGCTTACAGTTTCTACCTTGCCACATGGCGTCCGTGGCCATGGGCGGCGTGGACTTTAGGCCGCAGGGTGGCTGCAGCCCCAGGTGTAAACCCAGGGAAGGCCACCGCGGGTTTCAGGGAGCTGGAACGTGCCCTCTGCCTCTGGCCAGTGGAGGCGTTGGAGTGTCTGTCGCCCCTGGAGCTGCAGGGGTCCCTTTCCTGGAGGATCTCCATCCCGGAAGGGACGCCCGAGTTTCAGCTCCAGTCCTCTGAGTGACCCCCGGCTGTGGTGGCGAGGCCGCCGTCCCTCCCAGCTCCCGAGGGCTACTGCCCTCATTCCGAGCCGCAGGTGTGTCCACTCGGGAGGGCAAGCGCCTTCCCCTGGCTAGAGCCTCTGGGAGCCGGAGAAGCCTCCCCCTCTCTCCTGCCTTCCTCCCGGGCACCCCCGTAGGCTGGGGCAGAGGCTGGGGCAGAGGCTGGAGCGCCTGTCGTTAGGGTTCACGTGACCCCTTCCTGCCAGCAGATTCCGAGCCTGTCCCTGTGCTCGGCCACCATGACCGAGCCCCACGGGCCGGGCGGCTTAAACGCCAGGTGCTGACTGGCACGCATTCTGGAGGCAAGAAGTCCAAGGTGGAGGTGGGGCAGGGTCGACTCCTCTGAGGCCTCATTCCTGGACGTGTCGACGCCACCTTCCCCGTGTCCTCTGTGTGTGTCCCCTGTGCAGGTGTCCGTGTCCTCATCTCCTCCTGGGAGCCCGCCCGTCGGGTGGGACGAGAACCCACTGTGACGCCCTCCCTTAGTTACCTCTTAGGACCCTGCCCTCGAATGCAGGCCCGGGAGGGGGCTGGGGGGTTTAGGACTTCCCCATGCGGATGTGGGGGAGGGGCACGAGGCCCAGCCCCTCCCAGAGGCTACATCCGGGTCACAGGTGGGGAAGACCCAGAGCTCAGCGTCCTGCCTGCTTTGTGGATGGGGCTGCCCCTGCCACGTGTCAATGTCCGCCGGACGGACGTCTCCGGGCGGGATGGAAGCTTGGACCCCGCGTCCCTTCCATGCGAGGCGTTGGCTGGCGCAGCGGCCTCCAGCTCGTCTCTCCGCTTCTGTGCCTGGGGTGCCCTCGGGGGTCCACGGAGGCCCGCTGGGGTCTGGGCCCAGCGCTCCCAGCATCTCTCCTCGGCTCGCATGGGGGCTGGGATGCACGAGGCGGCCTCCCTGGGGGCCCACCTCGCCGGTCGCAGCCGCACTCACCGCCCCTCTCCCGTTCTCCCCCCAGTGCCCTTCCGCGAGGCCCCCGCCTACTCCAACCGACGGCGGCGGCCTCCCAACACGCTGGCCGCCCCCCGGGTCCTGCTGCGCTCCAACAGCGACAACAACCTCAACGCCAGCGCGCCCGAGTGGGCCGTCTGCGCCACGGCCCCCTCGCCCCGCAGCCTGTCGCCCCAGCTGCTACAGCCGATGCCCGGCAAGCCGGATGGCGCCGTGAAGACCCTGGGGGGCTATGTGCCCGGGCCTCGCAGCCGCTCCCCGTCGCTCAACAGGCTGGGCGGCGCCGGCGACGACAGCAAGAGGCCCCCGCAGCTCTGGCACGTCGGGTAAGGAGCGGCAGTGGCAGGGCTGGCACGGGCACCGAGGGGGCGGTCCCTGCCTGCCGGGAGTCCCGGGCCCCAGCTTGGGGCTCGCCTGGAGGTCGGGCAGGAGGCCTGCTTTCATTCCACCCGGACACAGAGGCCACGTGAGAGTCCGAGTTCTGCGCCCAGCCCCTGCCGAGACCGACTCCCCGGGGCCAGGTCACCTTCCTGAGCCTCACGCCCCAGGTGATGGCTCCGGGCAGGGGTGTGGGGCTGAGCGGGGTGGGGCCGGGGAGGCCGCTGGTGGCTGGTCCGAAAGTGAAATGTAGAGATGAGGTCTTGCCAAGTTGCCCAGGCTGGTTGCGAACCCCTGGGCTCCTGGTGCCACGGTTTCCAGGCCGCAGGCACGCCTTATCCCACGTGAATGCACACACGCACGGCCCTGAGAAGCCCTGGCAGGGAGGGGCACAGAGGCTCCGAGAAGTCGGCTCAGGGCTGGAGGGACTGGCCGTCTCCCCCACAGATGCCGGAGCGGTCTCAGGTAGTGCCACATCACAGGACCGTCTACTCTGCACTGCAGGCTCGTGGGGGTCTCAGCGTTTGTCTCAGAAGCAGCCCCGAGAGGTGGGAAGCCCGTTCTTGTCCCGTTTTCTTCTTCTTTTTTGAGTCGGGGTCTCACTCTGTCCCCCAGGCTGGAGTGCAGTGGCAGTGGTTTACGGCATGGTTCACGGCTGCCTCCACCTCCTGGGCTCAGGGAATCCTCCTGCCTCAGCTTCCCAAGTAGCTGGGACTACAAGCACATGTCACCACGCCTTGCTGATATTTAAAAAATATTTTGTAGAAACGAGGCCTTGCTATGTATTCCAGGCTGGTCTCAAACTCGGGCTCAAATGCCTCTGCCTCCCAAAGTGCCAGGATCACGGGCATGATTCTTATTCTAATTTTTATTTTCTTTCGTATTTTTGTTGTTGTTATTATTTAGTGAAAGTCTCATTCCGTCACCCAGGCTGGTGTGCAGTGGCATGTTTGCAGTCACCCCAGCGTCGACCTGCTGGGCTCGGGCAATCGTTCCACCCCAGCCATCCAAGTAGCTGGAACTACAGGCATGCTACCACACCTGGCTAATTTTCTTTGTGATTCACTGTAGAGATGAGGTCTTGCCAAGTTGCCCGGGCTGGATGCGAAGTCCTGGGCTCAGGCCATCCTCTCACCTTCGCTTCCTAAAGCGCTGGGATGACAGGCTGAGCTACCCAGCTATACCCTGGCCAGGTTATAATCTTTAAATACATTTTTTTTTAAGTTGGAGTCTCTCTTCATCACCAAGGCTGGAGTGCAGTGGCATGCTTACAGTGCCCCCAGCGTCCATCCACTGGGCTCTGGCGATGCTTCTGCCTCAGCCTTCCAAGTAGCCGGAACTACAGGTGCGCACCACCACGCCCGGCTAATTTTCTTTGTGATTTATTGTAAAGACGAGGTCTCGCCAAGTTGCCCGGGCTGGTCACAAATCCCTGGGCTCAGGCAGTCCACTTGCCTCGGCCTCCCAAAGTGCTGGGTTGACAGACTTGAGCCACTGCGCCCGGCCTCTTGTCCCAGTTTTAAGACAAAGACACAGGTCAGTGTAGAACCGACTGTGGGGCCTGTCCGTCGTTTCTTGGCCGGTCCCCTCCTCAGTGTCTGCCTCTGTGTCCGGGGCCCCCCGTGACTCCTGCCTCCTGAGCTGGGTCGCGCTCGGAGCTGCAGCTCCTGAACGCACTCTCCACCTGGTCACACTACCTTCCAGAACTTTCAGGCGGGGAAGGGACTTTCTGGGTTGACCGCGTTGCCTGGATCCTGGGGCCGGGGCTGGCACCGGTCGGAGCCAAGAGAGTTCACAGTGCCAGCCCCTCTCCCGGGTGCCCTTGTACTCCGCGCCCCGCGCCGCACGGCTGGAACTTAGCAGGGTGGGTCTCAGAGCGAGCTCTGATCAGGCCTTGGTTCTAGCATCCGGGCACGTGGTGCCCACCCCGGCCTGGGCACGTGCCCATGTGTGTTCTCCCGGCTGCCGTTGCAGTTTGGTGATATCTGGCCCTTAGTACCCAAGTCCCGATGCCCGCCCCTGTCATGCCTTCCTCGTGTTTCAAGCCTGACTGGTGAGACCCGGTTGCCAGCTAAGATCGGGGACACTGGGCTGGAGGATCCCACCTCCCGTGCCCCTGAGGGCTCCATCCTGCAAGCTCGGTGTGGGTTGGAGGCAGCGTCAGGGCCTGACTGTGACCGGCATGCGTGTCTCGGGGCTGCAGCCCAGGGGGTCGGGAGAACCTGCCCCTGAGAACCCAGGCGTCCCGGCCCCCCGAGGGTGGCGGCCCGCCCCTCCCGGAGCCACAGACCCCAGTCCACATCCACCCGTCAGACACCTCCCCCTCCCCAGCTCTGATCTAGATTCAAGCTGAGAGCGGCCCCAAGGGGGACGTCCCGGTGCCGTGAACAGCGAAGCTAAATTGAAGGCTCCCCCGGGGCAGCGATGCCACTTCACACACTCAGCCCGAAGTGTGACTGTAACGACCCAGAGCGTGTCCCCTCCCCCAGCACGAAATCCAGTGAGGCAGGGAGGCACGGCCGGGGCTTGCACCACCGCACAGGGGATGCTTTGCCGGGGCCCGTCCTTGTGGGTCCCTCTGTGTTTGTGTGTGCGCGTGTCTCTTTGCGCATGTCCGCGTGTGTTTGTGTGTGCATTTGTGAGTATCTGTGCATTTTCACGTGTGCGTGTCCGTGTGTGTCTGTGATGCTTTTGCGTGTGCCTGTGTGTATACGTGCACGCATATGTTGAAGCGTGTGCGTGACAGTCCCGGTGGCCAGCCTGCCTCGGGTGTGTCCCACCTGGCCTTCCTGCACGTGGGCTTCCGGCCTGCCCCCTGGGTGACCCTGGGCAGGCTGCCCGCTCTGTCTGGTTTCGACCAGTCCGAAAGCAAAGGTCTCACGATGTCTGAGTCTCCTTGTTCTCAGGACCAGGTGAAGGGTCGCCAGGCAGCTGCCGCCTGGCAATCACCTTGTCTCTCCCCAGTGCTCCGTCCACACAGGTCCTCAGGGCTTGAACCCACGGCCTGGGGCACGGTCAACACTGTCCTCTTTGTCACTGGAGCCATTGGGTGGGGCGACCAGTCATCTGGGTTACCCAGGATGCAGGCCGTCCAGTGCTGACGCCAGGACGGTCAGTCTCCCTCTCCAAGTACCGTCCATGCCGACGGCCCTAACCTGTCAGTCCCACCTGCCCTGGCCACGCCTGTCCTCTCCCTGCCCCCCCTTATGGTTGGCCTTTTCCACAGCCGTCCTGCCAGGAACCAGCCACCGTGTTGGTGACAGTAGCGAGTCCTTGAGAGGGGTCCCCAGGGTGGGCACTGATGTGGGTCTTCAAGACCCCGTGTCCTCCCTGGACCTGATGGTACCACTGGCTGGCCCTCGGATGGACAACGCTTCCAGGCATTTGCCCGCGTGGTGGGCAGGTGGGCTGGAGATTCGGAGGCAAGCTCTTCTCTCCAGGTGTCCCTCGAGGTCTTCCCTCGTGGCTGGGGCCTGCGGGTGCCTCTGCTGTCCTGTCCCCGCACAGGCCACATGCCTTCGAGATGCAGAAGTGTCTTTGTATAATGAGGGGTGCCGAGCAAGCAGCCTCCTAGCGCCTGATGCGTTCGCTCGTGGGTAATTATCTGAGCACACCAGGCGGCAGGCCATGCTGGACACCTGGGCCATCCAGGTGACACCACCCTTGGTCTGGGTGCCCTGAGTCAGGCGCAGCCAGGGGTGCTCACGGCTGGTCTGTCCACCTCCTGGCTGCGAGACTGGGACCCAGGTGCGGAGGTGGCCTTTATTTGGGCAGGGAAATGACCACTCCGTCATTCTGGGTGACGGAGAAGGGGATTACAGAGCTTTGCAACCCAGCCCGGGGCTGTGGGGGGCTTCCAGAGGTGCCGGAACCCTCTGCTCGTTGTTTGTCCTGGAAGCCCAGAGCCCGGGCGTGTACCTCGTGCCCCGCCTGGCTCTTCCCAGAAAGCCAGCTCCTTCCCAGGGCAGACAGGCCCCGGCTGGGCGGTGCTCACGGGACACTTGCGGGAGGATGCCAGCCCAGCCCTGATGGCCCTGGGCGCCCCACGGCCCTGCCAGGTCGCCATCAGACTTGGGGAGGTGGGCTCGAGGTACCCCCTGTTGGAGGAAGAATCCCTCGGGGCTTCTGAAGGGGCTGGGGGGCAGCCCTGTCTGCCGTCTCCCCCGAGCCAAACACCAGGGTTGTGCCCAGCTCGGCCTGCCCGGCTGTGACGTGGACAAGTCACTTGAGTATTCGGTGCCTCAGGCTTCTCCTCCGTAAAGTGGGACTGGCGGTATGAGCCTCCTTCTGGGTTCGTGGAGAGGATTAAGTAGAATTTAAAGGCCGAGGCCGGAGGATTGCCGGAGTCCAGGGGTTCGAGACCAGCCTGGGCAACTTGGTGAGACTTTGTCTCTACAGTGAATCAAAAAATTAGCCAGGCGTGGTGGTGCACTCCTGTAGTCTTGGCTGCCTGGGAGGCTGAGGTGGGACGATTGCGTGAGCCTAGGAGTTTGCGACCAGCCTGGGCAACGTAGTGAGACCTCATCTCTTTGAAAAAAAGAAAAAATAATAAAAATTAGCCAGGCATGGTGGTGTGCACCTATTGTCTTGGCTGCTTGGGAGACTGAGGAGAGAGATCGCCTGAGCCTAGGAATTTGAGACCAGCCTGGGCAACGTAATGAGACCTCATCTCTACGAAAAAAAAAAAAAGAAAAGAAAATTTAGCTGGGCGTGGTGGCACACACCTGTAGTCTTGGCTGCTGGGAGGCTGAGGCAAGAGGATGGCCTGAGCCCAGGAGGTCGAGGCTGCGGTGAGCCGTGATCGTGCCACTGCCCTCCAGCCTGGTGACGGTGTCAGACTTCAATTCGAGAAAAAAAGAAGAAAAGCCTTGAATGCCTGCTGTGTGCTGAGATTCGCACCTGGTCATAGATAGTGTTACAACGATGCGGAATTAGTGTCACTGTCTTTGTCGTTGTCATCTTCATTGACGCTTTGGAAAGAAAGGCCCCTCTGGCCACCTGTGGCTGGGAATGGAGTGCCCACATGGCGGACACTGTCTTGGGCTAAAGCAATAAGCGAAGCCAGGACAGCCAGGTCGAGGGGACACCTGCCATCCTGACCGGGGGCACCTGCAAGGGCTTTGTCCCCCCGCTGCCATCTGTATCCCCCCCGCCACACGCACTCCCTGACCGTGGAAAACCTGGCCACTAAGCCGCCCGCTCAGGCAGGGCCCATTTGCCCAGACACTGGCCAGAATCCCCAGAAACCTGAGCTGGAAGCATGATGGCTGTGGCCGTGCAGCCAGAACCAGCCTCAGGCCAGACCTTCAGGGCCGCCTTGACACGTGGTGTTGGGGCGGGGTGGACTCCCAGCCTGCCCAAGACCCCCCCGCCGGGCTCCTGCTGGCCCCCGGTGACCCACTCCCTCTGGCCTAGACTCAGCACCCCAGGCAGGGTCCACCTCCCTTGTGGTGGCACCTGACCCAGGGCACGGCAAACATGCACCTGCCCGTGCAGGTGGGGGGACCCCAGGTCTCTCCGGGCCCTCCTGGTTGCAGACATCTCAGCAGCGTCCCAACAGGAAGGATCCCCAGGGCCGGGGCTGCTGGGCCGTGTGGATGGTGGGTGCAGGGCTGTCCCTCTGGGGGAGGTCGAGGCAGACACCCCACGCCCACCTGCAGCCCTGCCTCCCCTGGGTCTCTCCTGCTCACCCCTCCCTTCCTGGCCGCCTCTCATCATGCGTGAGTTTCTTGGGCAGGCTTAGCTCAGCTTTGCTTTCGAGGTCAGGGGCAGAGATTAATGCCCACACCGCTGGCTGCTGGGGCTGCTGGGTTGTGCTGGGCCGTGCTGGGCCGCCGCTGCCCTCTCTGAGCCTTACCTTTGTCATGCACACAGGGCAGCAATGCCCTCCTTGCCACGTGGGTGGGGGCCGGACTGGCTGGTGCGTCACCCTCTCGGAGAACCCGGCGGGGGCTCTGGGAAGTCCATCCTTGACCTGAGTTGCTATTGTTTCCTTGAACTCCGCTGTGGGAAACTGAGGCACAACTGGTGTTGGGGAGTCAGGTGAAAGGGGTGGAGGGGGCCTTGGCCAGCCCAGCCGGTCCTGGAGTGGGAGCAGGTGAGTGGCTTTGAGTCGGAGCCCGGGTTTCTCTTGGGGAAGCTGGCGGGAGCATTGTGCACGTTGCTGCCCAATGGATGTCTTCCACCCAAGGGCAGGGCAGCACAAGACCACAGAACCTTTGGGATGTCGCCTTTCACTCTTGAGAAAGCACAGCCCCCCGCCCACTTTCCACTAGGTGGAAGCTGGTTCCAGAAGGTTCTGAGGTTCCTGGATTTGCAGGGGAACCCGCCTCGCCCGGGGACAACTTCCTGGGGACAGAACCCCATCTTGTCAGGCTCACAGGGGTGATGACGGTGCCAGGGTGCCCTACGTCCCTGGTCTTTCTCGCCCTGGGTGCCCTCTCCCTGCCTCCCGGGGACATGGGAACCGGGAAAGCTCGCTCCCAATGGAGCAAGGACCTGGTTTCCTTGGCAAGGACACCGGCCGCTCCTCCCCCCTCCCCTGTGTCCTGTCCTGACCCAGAAAGTGGGGGTGGCTAGGCCCTGCTGGCAGGACGGGGGCAAGGCACGGCACCAGAAGCTTCCCAGCCATCCTGACGGTGCCCTGCACCCGGGCTGCAGGAATTTTCTGACATAGAAAATTGCAGGGGTTTGGCCATTACACTCAAGCAAGTTGGCTGGAATTCCACGGGGCTCTTCTTGGCCCCAGCATAAGGCAGATGCAGACAGGCTGGGTGGGGGGACTTCAGACCCATCCTGGCTGTGCAGGTGGGACCGAGGGAGCCCCGGCGTGGCCCTGTGCCTGTTTTCCTGGGCGGGACCTGGCAGGGGTGTGGTTGGTGACACAAGACACCACGGGGATAAGATGTCTGGCATGCAGGTGAGGCTTTGGCCACCTTGTTCTGGGACTGGATAGAGGAGGGGCACCAGGCCGGATGTGAGGACCAGCACACCCCACGCCCCAAGCTCAGTAGTTCCACACCCAGGTCACACGCTATGGAGCCTCCGCTTTCTTGCCTGTAAAGTGGAGCAGACGTTCCTTTGTGGGACTTTCTGAGGCAGCAGATAAAAAGATGCCTGAGCATCTCTGCCTGGAGCATACCTCCCTGCTGGGACTCACTGCCTAGAGCCGTGTACACACCTTGGTCTAGAAGGAGTAAGTTCTTACTGTTCATTTTTTTTTTTTTTTTAGTTGGAGTCTTGCTCTGTCACTCAAGCTGGAGTGCAGTGGCACACTCACGGTCACCCCAGCGTTGACCTGCTGGGCTCCGGTGATCCTTCCACCTCAGCCTTCCAAGAAGCTGGAACTATATGCACCACCATGCCTGGCTAATTTTTTGATTTATTGTAGAGACGAGGTCTCGCCAAGTTGCCCGGGCTGGTCTCAAACCCGCGGGCTCAAGCAATCCATTCGCCTTGGCCTCCCAAAGTGCTGGGATGACAGACTGAGCCACCGAGCCTGGCCCTTGCTGTTCTTAAAGGCTTTCCCTGGTCCCGGATTGGTGGGTTAGGGGGCCTGACTGTCTGCAGTGAGGATCAGGAAGCAGAGCTCTGAGATTGGAATGGCGTTCACCTTGACCTCTCTGTCCAGTGGCACACTCTGACTCCAGCTGGAACCAGTGGAGCGGGACGGGCATCTGTTTCCCCCTCGGCATCCACAGCAGGGCAAGGATGGTGGTGCCCATGTTCACGTAACACCTGTGCAGAGTGGGTTCTCACGGTCACTCCTGATCATCCCTTCTTAGCCGATGGGGACATTGAGGCTTTGAGAGGTTAGCTGATCTGTCCAATGACTGAGAGGGAGGGATCAGCTGGGCTTCAGGCAGAGTTCTTCTGGATTTGAGGTTGATGAGTAAACAGACGATGTTTGGATAAATGGTAAGATGGATGGACGGCTGGGTGGGTGGGTGTGTGTGTGGGTGGATGGATGAGTGGACGGGTGAATGGATGGATGGATGGATGGGTAGATGGATGGGTGGATGGGTGGATGGGTGGGTCGAAGGATGAGTAGGTTGACAGACAGAGGGTTGAAGAATGGATGGGTGAATCAGTAGATAGACGGATGGGTGGGTGAGTGGTTGGACATGTGGGTGGATGGTAGATGGGATGAATGGCTGGGTGGATGGATGATGAGTGGATGGATAGACAGGTGAGTGGACACCACAGGCTGGTGGACGGACGGACAGGTGAATGGACAGACGTGTTTGCAGATGAACGGTGAGTGGATGGACAGTTGGTGGATGAATAGACAGATGAGTAGATAGGCAGGTTGGCAGACAGATGGTCAGGTGACTGAACAGACAGGTGAGTGACGAATCTCCAGCTCTGATGACAAATGGCCGGCCTCTCAGCTGCACAGGCCCCCTCCCTGCCGGCTGCTGCTGTGGGTGCACAGGGGCCCGGGTGCTTGCCCAGCTCCTCTGGAGTGGGCGTCCGGAGAACGCGGCCTCCTCACTCGGTCCTCAGGCTCAGGCTGGAGTGAACGCTCCTCCTGGGCGAGCAGCTGGGGCACACCCCGCACCCTGCGCTGTAGCGTGGCCTCGGCCCCATCCGGTCGCCATCAGCTTGGTCCACCCGGATGGCCGCTCTGGGCTTTGACCTGCTCCTTCCCGGTGGGAGAAGCCCCGCACCTCACCTTGCCCCCCGTGGAGGCGACGCCCCTGCTTCAGAGCTGACTTTGGGGCCTGGCTGGCCTGACGTCCACTCCCTGCCTCTGTCTGCCACAGCCGCACCCCCTGTCCGGGGCGTCCAGGGACCTCATGACCAGCTGTAACGGGCTTGAATGCGTCACGATTCCCAGCACCCACGGTGGCACTCCAGCCGGGAGGGGATGTTCTGACAATGTTGACTTGGCCCCTGTGTTCTGGCCTCTGCCAGTCCAGACTGGGTGATGGTCCAGACGCCGTAACGGCCCTCAGAGGGACCCCATGACTCTCTCAAGGTTGCACAGCTTGGGGCCCATCAGCGTGGAGGGAACGGTGATTCAGGCTGCATACAGAGCCCATGATGCGGCCACCAGCCTCGCTGCCACTCACTGGGCGCAGATGTGGGCAGATGTGTCAGGGGTCGTTCAAGCGCTCTGTTTATGGGGGTCTGGGGAGGAGAGGGATTCCGACGCTGGGTGCTGTGTTCCCCAGAGTCCCTGCCTCTCCTGACCCAGGGCTCCAGGTGGGATGGCCAGGTCCCCCTCGGGGCCTCCTTCCCCGCTGCAGGGCACGGTGCCCCTTGGTCTCTGGGACTCCCTCCACCCCCAAGCTGGGAGCTGGACAGGAGCCCGCCCAAGACGCCCAGGCCTGCGTTGGCTTGGCTTCCCCCGCCCACATTTCTCGGTTCTCACCCCGGCCGTCCTGCCTGAGCCACACCGAGTTGAGGCAGATTGAATGAATGAATGAGCGGATGAGTCCGGATGTGTGTGCGTGGGCAGAGGCCTCAGCAGGCGGGCGGGCGGGAAGCCTCTCCCGAGGAGCCTGGTGTCTCCCACCTCCACTCACGGCTCCCCAGGGCCCCAGCATCCTGTCTCCCTGCTGGCATCTGGCTCGCCAAGCTGTGCTTGGGCCAGAGGTTGCCACACAACTCGGCTTTTGCAAGAGCTGAGAGGCTGGGAGCCCCCAGAGTGGTTGGGGCATCCATCCAGGGGCCACGGCGACTCCCTAGGGTGGGTCTTAGGGGGGAGTTTCCTGGCTGTGCATGGGACGTGTGGCTGGCCAGGCCGGGAGGGTGAGGAGGTGACGCTGAGGCCATGCCCTGCCTTGTGGCCTCCACTGTATTAGAAAGCTGCAGGATGGTGGCCACTCACAGGGCTAGGCCTGTGCCCCCGGGGATCTGTGACCGCCACACTGTGGCTGTGATGTGGCTGGAGAAGACGCTGTGCGAGGAAGGGTGTTCGTGGGGTGGGTGTCCTCAGAGCCCAGGGAGCGTCCAGGACACAGAGCCGGTCTGGAAGCGTCAGGGAGCCCAGCCAGCGTTTTGCCCCGCCCGTGCTCCACGTGGGTCAAGGGCACGTGGACCTTGGGGTCAGACAGACCTGCTCCCAGGCCGCTCCCTCCTAGCAGTATAGCCAGGGTGTAAACCAAGCCTGTCCAGCCCAATTTCACTCATGAGCACTGGACTCCTGGAACACGTCGACGTGCTCCCCAGTGGCTGGAGCTCACCGTCACAGCTGGTGTCAAAGTAAGAAGCTTGACGAGATACAGCATTGCCCTGCTTCTGGGGCTGACTTTTTTTTTTTTGAGTTGGGGGTCTCACTCTGCTGCCCAGGCTCGAGTACGGTGGCATGATCACAGCTCACCACAGTCTCAACCTCCCGGACTCAGGCAATCCTTCTACCTCAGCCTCCCAAGTAGCTGGGACTACAGACGCACGCCAACACACCCGGCTAATTTTTTAACTTTTTTGGTAGAGACGAGGTCTGACTGTGTTGCCCAGGCTGGTCTCAAACTCCTGGGCTCAAGAACACCTCCCACCACGGCCTCCCAAAATGCTGGGATTATAGGTGAGAGCCACCACACCTGACGGCTTCTGTGACTTTCGACGAGCACAAGCTAAACCATCCGCCGTTTGTTCAGGGACACACGTGGGTCGATGACCCTGCCAAAGTTCCTTGAGGGGTTCCCAAGCGTGAGCGGTCACCCCCGCTTCTGGAATGTGTCCTGCAAACCCGGTTTGTTGTGGTCGCTGAATCAGTGGGACCTGCCTCCCTCTCCTTGTGGAAAGGTGGGGCTACTTCTGTGGGCTCAGAGGCCACAGGGCCTATCCTTTGGGCGGGACAGCACAGCAGGGCCCCCAGCCTGCAAAGTCATGCACCCACCCCTGCCCCCCCAGTTCTGAACCTTTCCCCATGGGTCCGTCATCCTCTACCAGCCTCTGCATGGCTGGGTGCCTTCTTGGAAGACAGCGGCCACAGGTGGACGCATTCCTGAGACCCCAGCCTTGCTTTCCCGTGTAGCCGTGTGTGTGTGTGTGTGTGTGTGTGTGTGTGTGTGTGTGTGTGTGTTGTGTGTGTTTCCAGGGCCTCCCGCCCCAGCCTGGCGGCAGGTGTGTCTGTGAAAGCCCCTTGATCCTGAATCAGCGGGACCCGGTTAGAGCGAGTCTTGCCATCAGGGCAGAAATCAGTCTAGTGTGGAATCCACGAAATAAACCAAGGGTGGGCGCAAACGACTCTGAGTGTCACTGGGGCCGCTGGGAGTGTGTCGGGTGTACCCCGATGATGACGTCTCTCGGTGGAAGCTTCCGGGCACTTCCTCGCCCAGCGCAACTGACGCACAAGTGAATCAGATAAACTGTGGGCCACTCAGGGGTTACTTGGATTCTCTGTGGCAAAATGCCCACAACATAAAACCTTCCACCTTACTGGGGTTTTTTTTGTTTTTTTTTTTTAAGTCGGAGTCTCACTCTGTCGCCCAGACTGGAGTGCCGTGGCCGCTCCCGGCCACCGCAGCCTCGCCTGCTGGGCTCCGGCGATCCTTCCGCCTCAGCCTTCCGAGTAGCCGGAATTACAGGCACGCGCTACCACGGCCGGTTGATTTTTTGATTTATTGTAGAGATGAGGTCTCGCTGCCCAGGCGGGTCTCGAACCCGCGGGCTCAGGCAATCCACTCACCTCAGCCTCCCAAAGGCGCGGGATGACAGGCTGAGCCCTTGCTGTTTTTAAGTGCACAGTTCAGGGGCTCTGAGGACGTTCCCACTGCTGTGCAGCCAGCACCACCCTCCAGCTCCCGGACCTTCCATCTTCCCAAACTGAAACTCTTTCCCCATGAACCTCTCACTGCCCCCTCCCCAGCCCAGCACCCACCATCCTTCTCCGTTCTCTATGGACCCGACGGCTCTAGGGACCTCCCTGAAGAGAGATCACACAGGATTTGTCCTTCGGTGACGGGCTTATTTCACGTAGCCGTGTGTGCTCAAGGTTCAGCCCGCTGCAGCGGGCGTCTGGATCTCCTTCCTGTTTAAGGCAGAATAACACTCCGTTGTGGGGCTGGACCGCGTCGTGGGTCTCCGTTGGCCCATCGGTGGTCACTTGGTGCCTCCCGTTTCTTGGCTGCTGTGAAGAGCGCTGCCATGAGCACAGGTGTGCGGATTCCTCTCCGCGTCCTGCCCTCGTATGTTCGGGGACACGCCCAGGAGCGGAATGGCCGGGTTCACGTGTGTCTTCTGACCCTGGGCCCGTTCCGGCTTCCCCGCTGCCTGGCGTCAGGAGTTCCCGTGTGACTGCCTGGGGCGTGGTGTTTGTTGGGTAGGTTGACCGTGGACCGTGGAGCCTGGCCCGTGACCCCCTGTCTCTCTGTCCCTCCTGTCTGACCCAGGTCGCCTTTTGCTCCTGGTGCCAACAAGGACGCCCTCTCAGCCTTCGAGTACCCTGGGCCCAAGCGGAAGCTGTACAGCGCGGTGCCTGGGAGGCTCTTCGTCGTCGTGAAGCCATACCAACCCCAAGTCGATGGCGAGATCCCCCTTCATCGTGGCGACAGGGTCAAAGGTCAGTGTCCGCTGGCTGTCTTCGGCTTCTGGGGCAGGGCCGGGCCGGGGCCCCTCAGCCGCCATTGGCCTCCTTGGGGGACGTCGAAGCCATCGCCTCCACAGGGCCCCCACAGAAGTCACAGAGCCCACAGAGCAGGAGTCGGGAACAGAGTGACGTCCCTTCTTCTTCTCCGTCGGCCTCAAGGGAAACGGTTGCGTGTCCCAGGGCTGAGTCTGTTAGGGAAGAAAGGCCACATGTGTGTGTCTGGCGTGAGACTCCCCCGTGGGACGTGCAGGGAAGAGCCAGACGAGGGCTTTGCCGGGCAGTGTCCCCTAGAGTCATGAGGTGACCGTGTAGCCCCAGGACAGATCGGCATCGGGGTATCCAGGGGTAGAAAGTCAGCAGGAGCCAACCCAGGGGCCCTCCACGTCCAAAGGAAGGAAGGTCTACCAGGCGGGAAGGAAAAAGTCCTGGAACTGTGGTTGACACGCCGCCTGAGCGCTGCCTAGACGCCAGGCCGAGGCCTTGGGCTGTGTCCTGTGGGCCTTGGGGAACCCGGGGTGATCTCTGCACACCGAGAGCGGGCACGTGAGTTGCTGCAGGCAGAGGGACGTGGGGACAGGCGTACAGGTCGCCGCGAGGCTGGTGCTGCAGAGGAGAGGCAGGGGTGGGCTGCTGGGGCCACGCCGGGGTGGGCTGCGGGAGCTCGCAGGGGAAGCTAGGAAGGTAGGAAGGGCGCAATCCACATGCCCTGCATGCTCAGGCCCTGCCGTCGAAGAACAGGCTGGACGCGGGCTACTGCGAGGTTCTAACGTCTGGAGAGCTCCATTCTCTCTTGACCCCTGACCTTCCTGCTACACGCAGATTTGATCTTTCCGCAGCCTCGCACAAGTCCCCGGCGCGCTATTCATCTCCCTTTCCATCGTTTTTCCTGTAGTGAAATCATTTCTGTTGATCTATTTTTAAGCGCACTCACGCTTCCCTTTAGCTGTTAAGTCCATCATGTGGGCTGTATCATCTCAGAAATCATATGTTGACTAGAGTTTGTGTGCGTATGTGTTTATTATTTGCTTTTATTCACCAAGGCTTCCTATTATTTGGATTTTTTGTTCTGCATTGAAAGCAGTTTTTTTTTTAAATACCTGCCTCACATGGTTATTGTAAGGTTTGTTTTATTTTATTTTTTTTTTTAGTTTGGGTCTCATTTTGTCACCCAGGCTGGAGTGCAGCAGCACGTTCACGGCTACAGCAGGGTCAACCTCTGGGCTCAGGCGATCCTTCCGCCTCAGCCTCCCAAGGAGCTGGAACCACAGGTGCATGCCTCCACGCCTGGCTCATTTTTTTTGATTTGCTGTAGCAATGAGGTCTCGCCAAGTTGCCCAGGCTGGTTTTGAACCCCTGGGCTCAGGCAGTCCTCTTGCCTTCACCTCCCAAAGTGCTGGGATGATGGGTGTGAGCCACCACTCCCAGCTCATTTTTTTTCCTTTTGTTTTGTTTTAATGACATTGTGGATTGGTGTGTTCACCCACTTTAAAATTCCTGCCAGTTTCTCCCTCTTGGATTGGGGTTCAGTTGATTCCTTTTTCTCTCGGGAGCGTGTTTCACTGCCTTAGGTCTTTATGTGTCTGGTAATTCTCGGTTGCGTTCTACACATTAGCATGCTAAGTGCTGGCGACTCTGGCTTCTGATGTTTTTCGCCCGGGAGCTTCTTCCTTCCGTCTTGGCAGCTTGCTTGGATGACAGCCCTGTCGTCGTCCAGTTCCTGCAGCTCTAGCTGAAATGCTTTGCATCTGTTCCCTGCATGCAGCGTTCACGGTTTGGTCAGAGAGGCACGAATCCTGTCTGAGTCTGCCAGCCCCCTCTCTGGCTCTGTGCCTTGGAGGGGTTTCCCCACTGGCGGCAGGGTGCGTGATTCCCTGCCTCCACCTTTCTGGTTCTTCAAGCTGTTCAGGCAGCCCGTTCTGCCACGTGGCCTGTCTTTAGCCCTGGCCACAGTGCGGAGAAGGGCCCTTCCTGTACACCGCCCCTCCCCCTCCTTCAGGCAGACTGGCTTCCCACCAGAGTCTGCCACCCCCTAGTCAGTTCCCAGCCGTGCCTTGTGCATAACCCTCCGGTTCTAGGGCCGATTTCAGTTGGGCTGCCCGCTAGGGTCTTTGTCCGTGATACCCATTGGCGGAAGTCCCCGAACTGCCCCGGGTACGGCCTAGCATGGTATTGTTGTTAGTTTTGAAACCGTAAGTATAGAAATCCACCTGGTGTGGCATTTTGGACTGTGGCGCGGTGCCCTCTGACATTATGGAGTCCTCACTCTTCCCTGCACGTTAACTCTGGTCCAGCAGATCCTGCCGCCGTCACTGACAGTGCAGCAGATGCTACAGTGATGCTCAGGATGTGGCCATTGTCTGTGTGGCTGGCTCGTGGCCAGGGAGGTGCCTCTGTCACTAGAAGGCGTTTAAAACATCCCTGCTGGTTGTGAGGCCTTCCCTGGACAAGATCATTACTCTATAGTCCCGCCAGCTGAGTATGGGAAGCCACCCCCGCCCCATAACCAATGCTTCATCTTCACCACTGCCCCTGCAGTGTTACTTTCTCTCCTTTCCCAGGGGCTTCCTGGGCTGCAGGGGGGCTTCTCGGGGGATGCAGCAGGGAGGTTCACACCTGGCCACGTCTCTGTTCATGCCACTGGCCACGTGGCTTCTGCGAGCTCCTCCATACCCATGGGCAGAGCTGGCAGGACCATGCCAGGGCACAGGGTCCAGGGCAGCCAGACTCTAGACCCTTCCTGCAGTCCCCTGCCTCCCCCGCCCCACTTCTGTGAGTCTGTGTCCTCTGTCCCTTGTCCCCGAGCGCCGTCTTTGTGAGCACAACTCAGAAGCAGCCGTCACCCTTCTGGGAGCAGACACCATCCTGTGAGACCCGGGGTCTGGCAGGTCTCGGCAGTGCCGTGTCTCAGAGCCACTGCCTTGCATACCTCGGTGGCTATGTTGACTGCAGCCATGGCTCCTCTGGCCGCTGGCCCCTGAGTCCCAGGCACTGCCTCTCAGGAGGCCAGGGATCATGTGAAGACAGCACCAGGCCACCCCCTGCTCTCACCTCCGCCAGGGGCCCCCACCCCAAAGTGCCCCTCAGCCTCCCCGCTCAGCCCCGGCTCTGAAGGCAGCCCTCACCGCCCACTCCCCGGGCCCACAGGGGGCCTCTAGACCAGAGCCTCCAGGCGGGGCCAGAGGCACCTTCAGGAACTTCACGGTGACCCACCGGCCAGACCCTTTCCTCGGGGCTCTGTGTCCTTCTCCATAAATCAGAGACGGTGACGGAGGTATTGGCAGAGGCAGACACGTGAGTGAGCTGCCGGTAACCGGGCCCAGCGCCAGACACATCACACATGTTCGTGTGTGCAGTCTGAACGCTTACTGTGAGCTGAAAGTACCCGGTCCCGTTTGCTGCTCCGCTCAGGCGGTCATGACATGGCTCCGTGGCTTGGGGTCTTCGGCAGCCAGTGGGCACACCCTCTCCGTCCTGGAAGCTGGAGGCCAAGGTCAAGGTGGCGCAGGGAAGGGGTCCTGCGGCTTCTCTCCTCAGCTTGTGGGCACTTTCTCCTGGCATCCTCACAAGGCCATCCCTCTGGGCGTGTCCGTGCCCTCATCTCTATGAGATCAGGGCCACCCCCATGGCCTCATTTTAACTTCATCACCTCTTTATTTTTTTTTCTTGATTGATTTTTTGAGTCGGGATCTCACTCTGTCGCCCAGGCTGGAGTACAGCGGCACGGCCATGGCTCACTGCAGCCTCGACTTCTTGGCTTCGGCAATCCTCCTGCCTCAGCCTCCCGAGTAGCTGGGATGACAGGCACCACCACCTCGCCCGGCTAATTTTAAAAAGTTTTTGGTAGAGACGATGTCTCGCTGTGTTGCTCAGGCTGGTCTCGAGCTCCTGGACTCAAACAATCCTCCGACCTCGGCCTCCTAAGGTGCTGGGATTATAAGCGTGAGCCGCTGTGCCCAGCCTCCATCACCTCTTTAGAGACCCAAATGTAGTCACTGTGTGAGTCGTGGGGCTGAGGACGCCATACACGGCTGTGGGGGACACGGTTCTGCCCCTGACCCCGTCTGTTACAGACGTGGCGATACCGTTGAGAGACCGCCACGCTCTCCCGCTACAGCTGGCCGAGGTCTCAGATCCACGTCTGACTCCAGGCCCAGCTGGTCCCACCCCTAGCAGCACCCGTCCTGTTCCGCTCCCTCACAAGTGCCTGGTGCCAGCTTTCCTGGGTTTTGCTCTGGTCTGCGGTCTTGGCATTGCCTGAGGGGACGGGGTAGGGGGAGCCTTTTCTGTCCTTCTCTGTGTCCGCTTGGCGGGGGCTCTGTCATCCCCCCATGTCCGCAGCATCGAGAGTCATGGCCCAAAGGCAGTCCACGGAGGAGGAGGAATGGGGGTGGCCGCTGGCTTGGGGTATGAGGCGGGGAGCCCCAGGCATCCTGGTGGGTTCCCAGAGCCCGAGGCAGGCCTTGGGGAGAGAGATGAGGGCCGGGCGTCCCGTGAGTACCCTGGACAGTCACGCGGGAGGCAGACAAGGAGCTGGGCAGGGTGGCATCTCAGCTGGATTTGGGGGTCTCTGGAGCATGGTCTGACTCCAGAGATGCTTGTGCCTTGAGGCCAGTGCCGGCCACTGGCTTCGGGAGTGGGGTCTCGCCACTGGCTGGAGGCCCCCCGCAGGAAGGATCCCAGAGGGGGGTGGGCGAGGGTCTCAGCGACCCGTTCCCCGCAGCGGAGGCGGGGCTTCCCTCGGTCACGGCCACCTGGTTGGGGCAGACACAGCGCCCACCGCCCCAGGCACTGCGGGGAAGGGACAGGCAAGGGCCAAGGCGGCAGGAGGCATCGATGGCTGTGACCCTCGGAGCAGGTGGCACTTGTTGGCGTGAGCAGGGGCGAGAGGACCAAGTGCGCACCCCCTGGAGGGCCCTTGTGGGTCTCGCCAGGGCCAGGGCGTCACGGAGGCTGCGTGCTCGGAGGGGTCCCATGGCCACACTGCCACCCACTCTCCCTGCCGTCCCCCCCCGTCCTGCTGCCGGGGGTGTGGGGGCATCTGGCCCAGTTGTCCTTCAGAGTGGACCCACCTGGCCAGGGTCAAGAGTCCACTTGTGGGACCCCTCGGGGCTGCCGTCGTGCTGCCCACGTGTCCCCTTCTGCCCACTCGCCCCGTGGAAGCTGGGGTTGTGGAGCGAGGGGTAGCTTGCAGGTCAGGCTTGCACAAGGAAGAGACTGGAGACTGTTGTCTCACGCTGGTCCTCAGAGTGGCAGCCACATTGATGGGGTGTGCGTGCAAGCCTGTATGTGTGTAGAGAGTGTGTATGTATGTATTAGGGTGTGTGGACGTGTGTGTGTGTTTCTGTGTGTGAGTGTTAGTTTGTAAATGTGTTAGTTTGTGGAGTGTATGAATGTGCATGTATGTGTGAGTGTGTATGTTTGTTAGTATGTGAGTATGTGTGAATGTGAGTACATGTCAAGGCGTGTATGTGGTGTGAGTGTGTAAATATGTGTTTGAGAGTCTTTGGCTATGAGTGTGTGTAAATGTGTTAGCGTGTGTGGGTGTATAGGAATGTGCGTGTTGGTGTGAGTGTGTGTTAGTGCGTGGGGGAGAGTGTGTCTGCTTGTTAACATTGGAGCGTGTGCATAGACGTGTGTGAGCGCATATGTGTGTGTGTGGACATGTGTATGGAAGCATGTGGGAGAGTGCATGTGTGTGTGCGAGCATGTGTATGGAAGCGTGTGTGAGTGCGTGTGAGCGTGTGAGCGTACATGTGTGCGAGTGAGCGTGTGTCTAGCAGCGTGTGGAGCGTGTCTGTGCCTCTGTGTGTGCGAGCGTGTGTGGAAGCCCTGGGGAGAGGGCCGGGCGTCCCGTGGGCCGGCGTGGGCTGCGAGGGCGGCCGCCACGGGCCCTCGGGTGCCCTTCCCCCTGCGTGTCCCCAGGGCCCGGGCTGGGACGGGGCCGGGGGGCCGGCGCTGAAGGGCAGAGAGTGGGGTCGGAGGAGAGCCCGGCGTGCGGCGCGGTCGAGCAGGAGGTGGCCGGGAACGGGTGCCGGGACGCGCGGCAGCCCCAGGCCGGCGCGGCCCCCTGGGGGGCACTTGAGGCTCCCCAGATGGGGGGCAGGGCCTGGGTGGACCCAGGGCTCGGGTCCCGGGAGGGCAAGATGCCGTGGGAGAACCCACCCCCGCAACGTATTCCCAGCCACGTTAGGGCCTCAGCCCGGCCCCGGCGTCCTTGGGGGTCCGTGGAAGGATGCAGAACAAGGCAAGAAGGAGGGCCCCGAGATTCCTCCCGCCAGGGCCTGCGCCTCCCGGCCTCTCTCCCCCCACCGACGCACGGGGTCGACCACCCTACCCCCGGCCTCGCGATCACTGCAGGCGTGTGGCTCCCAGACGGGGCCTGTCTCCCGGGGGAGTAGAAACGAGGGCGCTCGGTCTCAGAGCTCACGCCCCTGAGGGCCACGGCAGGGGCCTGCCGTCCCGAAGAGACCCGAGCGGCTGTGTGGGCCCCTGTACAGAGCTGGCCCCGAGCCCCTGCAGCTGGGGGCCAGGAGCCGCGCCCTTCCGTCCCGAAGCACTGCCAGCCGCTGTGTCCGTCGTGGCCTGGCATCCCTGCCACCTGCCTGGCGTGGCTTGGAGACAGGCAGCTCGAGGCAGGGCCCTTGTGGGGAAACCCTGCCCCCTGGATTTCAAGGGAACCTCACCAGGGGGGACAGGAGACCCAGCCCCTGCCCGGCAGGGTCCAGAGAAACCCAAGTGACTCCTGGCCGGGCAAGTCGAGTCGTGGGCAGCAGGCAAGCAGGGTGGCTGTGATGGCCCAGGGTGACACTGCCGCTCCTGGTTTTGTCACGTCTTTATTTTTTAGTTGGAGTCTCACTCCCTCGCCCAGGCTGGAGTGCAGGGGCACACTCACAGCCGCCTCAGCCTCGACCTGCTGGGCTTCGGCCATCCTTCCACCTCAGCCTTCCAAGTAGCCGGAACTACAGGCATGCGCTACCATGCCCAGCTAATTTTTTGATTCATAGTAGAGACGAGGTCTCGCCAAGTTGCTCGGGCTGGTCTCGAACCTGCAGGCTCAGGCCATCCACTTGCTTCGGCCTCCCAAAGTGCTGGGATGACAGGCTGAGCATCTTATATTCACATCTTCCCTTCCCAGCCCATGAGGTGGGGGTGATATTCTCAGAGGACGTTGGGGCACCTTGCACCCGAGAAAGCATGCCCCAAGCGTGGTTCTCCTGGAATGAGAGATGTTCTGATTCCCCAGATGACCCTCTTCCCTCCTGAATTCAAGGACTCTGCTTGTCCCTTGCCGTGCCTGGCGTGGTCTTCCACCCCTGATAGCTCTTTCTGCAGTAGCCAGGTGCCCCGAGCCAGAGGCTCCTCTTGAAGATGCGTGCTGAGGGAGCACTTTCTCAGCGTCGGTTCTGAAGTCTTTGCATCGGAGCCAGATGGGCGTCTTGGTAAACACGCAGACCCCCTGGCTGCCGATCCTCAGATCCGCAGAATTGGGAGGATGGGGCCCAGGAATCCGAATCCTAAAGCTACCCAGGTGATTTGGAAAAGTGTTCCTGACTGTGACAGATGGTAAACCCCTTGCAGGCCAGGGTTGTATCTTATTCTCGTATGTTTCTCTAGCACCTGGCATGGTGCTTGTGATGGGACAGATGGTGGATGGATGGTGGATGGATAGATGGGCGGGAGGAAGGGGAAGGAAGGATGGATGGATGGATGGGTGGATGGATGGGTGGCTGGATGGCAGGCAGGCGAATGGGCGGGTAGTTGAAATAGATGAACGGATGGATGGTGGGTGGGGGGTTGGAGGGATGAATGGGCTGGAGGGGTGGTGGACGGACGAATAGATGGTGGACGGATGGACGGAAGAAGGATCGATGGAGAGGCGGACGGATGTATCGATGGGTGGATGGGCGGTGGATGGGGATTGAGTGGTTGGGTGGATGGACAGACGGATGCATGATGGCAGGTGGATGGGTGTGTGGATGGACTGGCAGATGGATGAATGGATGGGTCGATGGATGGATGGATGGTTAGATGGACGGGCGGATGGGTGCCTGAGACGGGTAAATAGAGATGGATGGACGGATGGGTGGGTGGACGGGTGGGTGGACGGGCAGATGGGAGAGTCAGTAGACGAGATGAAGCACTGGAAGGATGGTCAGGCTGAGGGTGGATGGGCGAGCGGCTGGCTGGCTGAAAGAACGAGTGGGTGTGTGTGCAGAAGGGTGGGTGGCGAGTGAGTGAATGGATGCACGACTGCACGCCTGCCTGAGCTGTCCAAGCTGCAGAGTGTGTGCTGGGCCTGGCCTGCTCTGTCCTCCGGGCTTCCATCCTGCTTTTCCTCTGTTCAGACGGCGCCCATCCCCTGTCCCCATCATGCTTCCTCTGCCTTTGGGTCCAGGCCACACGGGCCTCTGCAGGCGAGCGTGGCCATCTCGGGGGCTCGTTTATTTAACAGATACACGTCGAAGCCCAATGGGCGGCCGGCCCTGTACAGGGCCTGAGGCAGCAGCGACCGTCCTGCTAGGAGCCCCCCTTCTGGTGACAATTGAGGCCACGACACAGCCCTGTAAACGCCGGGGCTGGGAGGGGTCGAGACCCCCACACAGCCCACAGCTCCCCAGCCAGATGACATCCGAGCAGAGCGCTGAAACATAGGGGCAAAGCAGGCATTGGAGTTGGCAGGGGTGAGTTGGCCCGGGGGACCGAGGACAGTGGGCACAAAAGAGCAGAATGGACAGAGCCCAGCATGACTCCATGCAGGAATAAGACACGGTCCCAGCCCACAGGTGTCCACGATCTGTCACCACCCTGAGCACTGCAGCATCCCCTGGGAGCTTGTGAAATATTCAGATTCCCAGGCCCTGTCCTTGCCGATTTCAGCTCTGCAGGTGTGGGGGTGGGCGAGCAGGAGGTCTGCCTTTTGTGAGCCCAGTGCCCAGCACGGTCCCCGGTCCGCCTAAATCCTGGGGACATTTAAACAGGAGGCGTCTAGGCAAGAAAGTGCCGCGTGGCTTCAAATGGGAGATGGCCACACAAGGGAACCGGGGGCAGGGTAGGAGAGTGGTCCTCTCCCCATCCTCAGTGGCAAGTGGGCAGGGGAGGCGGGGAGGGGCAGAGCATCACGGAAAGCTGGGTGTCCCCTCCGCCTGGGTCCCGTGGCGCTGGGAGTTTGTGCCCTTTTCCAGGTCGGAAGAGCGCTTGTACGTCTTTGGTGGAGCGTGGCCCACTGTGGGGGCCACAGTGTGGACAGCGGGGCTGACCCTTTCCAGCCCCCTTTCTCCACTGTGGCCTTGGGGAGCGTGTTGGGGGCATGTCCGCTGTTCCTTGTTAGCGCCTGGCAGCTCGGTCTCTGTAAGACACGGTGGCGTTGAGAATGGCCCTTCCGTCTCACAGGGTCCCAGGTCCTTGAGCGCATCCTGCTGTCTGGGCCCCTCGCCCAGCAGGGCCGCCCCGGCTGGGATCCTTCCCCCATCCTCCCTTCAGCTGCTCGAAATGCCAACGCCCTCCCCAGAGCTTCCCCTGAGTCTCTGAGACCCGTGTTGACCTCCGAGTCCCCCTTCCTGCCTCCCTGGTCTTCCTCCTGCCTCCTGGGGCGGCGAGGACAGGTCTCCTCGCTCCTTTGCGGGAGGGCGAGTACTCCATGAACATGGCTCCCTTGCCAGTCGGGGGCTGCAGCCCCAGGCCCCCTCAGATACCCTGGGGCAAAGCAGGACTCCAGAGCTCACCCGGTCCAGCTGCCTCTGTCCCCATGGAGAAGGCCAGGCCGCAGAGAGCCCCGGACAACCCAGGGCCCCTCAGCCTTCCAGCCGTGAATCCTCTGGGTCCCGGCTCCCTCTGCCCTCCCTGCCTCCTCCCTGGACTTGTTGAATCAGCAAATGACGGGGTCCAAACTTCCTGCTCTCGGTATCAGGAGCACCTCTCGGTATCAGGTATCACCCGCACACGACGCCCCGTCCAGGAAGCCCTCAAGCCTGCCCCGGAGAAGGCATGCAGGCAAAACCCAAACACGCGGGGACCTACCGAAAGCACGTGACCTTCAGGACGGGCCCCAACGTCCGGCTTGCTCCCCCTCTTGGCTCTCACCTCTCTCAAGAGAACCACCAGCCACCACGTGTGCCGCCAGAGACCCCGAAGTGGACCCCGGCCCCTCCCCCCATCTTCCCCCACACGGGTCCCTGTGCAGACTTGACTGTTTCTCCCCTCCCCCACACCCCCCTGCTTTGTCGTGCGAGCCCCTCTGCGCACTCCAGGCAGCCGTAGGCAGCCCTGCGTATGTTCTCACAGTCACAGTACCCCAGAAGCGTGTACTTGGTAGACATTAAACATGGAGCTAGAATGTGTTATTCTCCCAGAGGGGGGAGCCGGGAAGGAAGCAGCCAGCCGTGACAAGCCGCCGCCATTCCACGCGGGTCCAACGCCCCCCGGCCTTGCACACAGCAATGCTTATGGGCGAGGTAGTCTCAGCGTGCTCTGATGAGTGGAGAAACTGAGGCATGGAGCGATGGAGACGTCCCCCCAAGCGTGGCGTGGGAAAGATATG
The DNA here is from genome assembly GCA_027257055.1 of Cephalopachus bancanus. Lineage (NCBI taxonomy): Eukaryota > Metazoa > Chordata > Mammalia > Primates > Tarsiidae > Cephalopachus > Cephalopachus bancanus. The sequence continues at coordinate 781,681 of JAPVLO010000296.1, forward strand.
GCAGAGCGTGCATCGGGGCAGGGGCCCGTCTCTCCCCCACACAATCGCCTTCTCCAGCGGCCCGTGTAACGGCGCAGAATGTCCTGCTCACGGCCACCCGGGTGTCTCAGGGGCGTCAGCCCGGACAGCACAGGGGCAGGGGCCTGGCTCCCCTGGCCGTGCTCCGCGGTGACCCTCTCGGGCCAGGATTCCGCCAGGAGCCTCAGTGTCCCTGCCGGCCGATCCGCGGGGCTGAGGCGTTCCCCGGCCAGCTTTGACTTGTGTAGGAAATTGCTCCCAGCGGTTGTGCTCGGACTGGTCACCTGGGACGTCGCCTGTCTGCTTCAGTTAGGCCATTGCTTCCGACGATGAGGCAGGAGCTTGGAGAGCGGGCTTTTCGGTTCCATTAACCTTCAAAAACCAGGAGCTCGAGCACTTCTCTGTCTGGCCTTTGAGATGAAAATGAGGATAAGGCACACGCTTGTTGTGCCCTGACCCCTCTTCTGGCAGCGGGTGCCTGTGGTTCCCATGGAATTGAAAAGCAGATGAAGATGTGGAGGGGGATATTGATAGCCCGGTCGGTCTCATGGCCACACGCGGAGGGAGCAGGGGTGTTGGGGCCTCCAGGCCAGCGCCAGAGCCCAGAGGCACGTGGATTTCCTTTCCCTGCCTCCACCGGCAAGCTTTGCTCTCTCAACAGAAAGATTTACCTCGGTGGCGCCATGGGGCACCAGTGGGGTCCTTGTGACGCTCCCCGCGGGCCCGTGGCTCAGGCTTGTGTCTCTCACCCTCGCTTAGCAGCTGTTTAAAGACAAATGCGCATTATTGTTCCTGCCGCTGTTCATGGTGGACCTACTGTGCGCCCAGCACGTGGCCTGGGGAGGGCAGGCTAAGACTGGACTCAGATGCATCCGCTCCTCAGGCTGGGGTGGCCGTGTCTGTCCACATACCATAGTCCCCGGGATAAGGCCGCCGTGGGGCCGCCATCCCTTCTGTCTCAGGGGACGAGCTTCTTTCAACCACGATCAGAGAGGAATTCCTGGTCCTCGTTCCTGGATTCTTGATGAATCAGTCAGCACGCCCGCAGCCAGGACTCCTGGGTACGGGTGCTGATGGGGGAGTCCTTCCTCCCAGCCCTTCCCATGGCAAGTTGAGATAATGTCACGTGGCTGACTACGCCGCGTGGCACCGTGCCCTCTGAAGGGTCCTCTTGTCCACAGCTGAAGCAGGCACGGTCGGTGGGCAAACAGAACCACGGACACTCCTGCCTTGACCTGCTCCCCACCCACTCCCCCTCTGCATCCCCCCGCTGACGCTCCTTCCTCTCTGTTTTCTCTAGTTCTGAGCATCGGTGAAGGGGGCTTCTGGGAAGGCAGTGCCCGCGGCCACATTGGGTGGTTTCCGGCTGACTGTGTGGAGGAGGTCCAGTGCAAGCCCAAGGACAGCCAGGCAGGTAAGGCAGGCCCCCGTGGCCTCCCATCCGTGGCCACCCTCCCGCGGCCACCCCCTGTGGCTGTCTACCGGTGGCTGCCCTCCGGTGGCCGCCCTCCCGTGGAGGCCCACCTGTGGCTGCCCATCTGCGGTTTCTGGCCCCTCTCGGGCCTGTGGTCGGCACGGTCCACGAACGCTGCCGTGCGTGGCGGGCCTGGGCTGTCGCTCTGCAGAGGAAGGATGGATGAATTGCAAATCCCAGGGCTTCTCTGGATCTTTGAACACAAATTGGCTGATGCCATCACGCTGGGCTTTGTCCAAACCAGAAATTCCTTACAAGATGGTGTGGAAGTTTTTAGTTAAAAGGCTGCTCAGTCCACGTCCCAGAAAACTTGGACCGTATGTTCCAGCCGTCAGAGAAAGACCTTGGCGGCGGGGCGGGGAGGGGTGATCGCGTTTCTTTCCCGATGGCATGAAGCAGGCAGCTTCCCGTGTGCGGGCGGGCTGCTCCCATGCCCCCCCCAGGAACCACACGGCAAACGCCTCCAGGAAACTGCTCGAAAGAGTTCGGCGTTCGCCATGGGAAGCCATCCCAGCATCTCTCAGAACGTCCCCATATAGCTCTTGCTGAAAATCTTTTCAGAATTGATTGCCAAAAGATTGCATTGATTAAAACATGAAGAGCAGACCACTTATGTAAAACGGCGCCGGGAATACGCGTGCCTGTGTCTGTGTGAGAGTCGGGAGCGTGGAGCCTTGCGTGTCTTGTCGGAGGAAGCCGGGCCACGTGTGAGCAGTGCCTGGGTGTTGGTAGAATCCCAGACCTGCAGTGGGTCGCCGCCTTGCCATGTCTCCTTGCGGGGACCCGGTGGCTGCCGAGCTGTGGCCGGACGAGCCCTTCACCCCGTTTGGGGTTCCCGGTCCGGGTGTTGGCCAGGTCGCACCTGTCCCCTATCAGTTCAGCCCAGGCCAGCCAAGGCCTCAACGCACGTGTCTCCCACGGTGGCCCTGGGCGGCCAGGCCAAGGCGCCGCTGGGCCTCGGCGGGGTTTCTGCCTGAGATCTTGGCTCCAAGGGGGTGTCGGCGGTTCGTGCAGCAGCTTCTCTGCTTTCCAGTTTCTGCTGAGGCTCAGGCACCAGGCGGGACCATGGGATGTCGAGGGGAGACATGTCTGAGCTTAACCTTGGAAGAGGAACTCAGGGTGGGAAGGCTGGGGGAATAGAGGTCAGCAGGACGCGTGTGTCCTGGATGTGATGAGGGCGCTGACCCCTGGCGCAGTCCGGACCCCCAGCCCCGTCGGAGCTCGCCCGTCTGAGTTCACACCCACCTGCCCTGCCGGCCGCCCGTCCAGCCCCTCTTGTCTGAGGAGGGAAAGACCTGGGACTTCAACCGGCCTCCCGCCAGGCGCTCCAGGTCGCTCGAGGCTGCCGCCCTCCCCGTCCTCCGGGACTCCTGACCTGGGAAACGTGGCCCCTCTTCCCGAGCTGCCCGCCCTCCTCCCTGTCCCTCCAGAGCCCCTGGGTCTGCGTGCTCAGGCATGCGGGGCGCAGCATGGAGGCCTGTGCCACCCCTGGGGAGGGCAGCCTGGGAGGACCATGCGGGGGATCATTGGGCCTTCTGGCTCACTCCATCTGCCAGGGAATAGCGGCCTCCCGGCGAGTGGACAGGAAAAGCCCAGGCACTGGGAGTCCTCCTCCCCTCTGCTGGCGTCCTTCCTGCCCACCCACCAGCGGTGTCCCCTCTGCCCTGGTTAAGGACGTGGGACTACCTCTCCCCCGGTCATGTCAGCCCCACCCACGGGGCAGGCGGACGGAGTGAGCCTGCCGGGTGGCGCCCATCCCGTGGATGGAGCCCCCAGAGGGGCTGTGGCTTGAGTTTGTGTTTATTTTAGGAAGAAGTGGTCAGGGCACGATGGAGGTTTCTAGAAGGATGTCCTTGCATCTGCGCACCACTGTACACAACAGTGTTCTTTCTTTTTTTTTTTTTTTTGAGTTGGAGTCTCACTCTTGCCCAGACTGGAGTGCAGTGGCCACTCCCGGCCACCGCAGCCTCGACCTGCTGGGCTCCGGCGATCCTTCCGCCTCAGCCTTCCGAGGAGCCGGAATTACAGGCATGTGCTACACGCCCGGCTGATTTTTTGTTTTATTGTAGAGATGAGGTCTCGCTGCCCAGGCGGGTCTCGAACCCGTGGGCTCAGGCAATCCACTCACCTCAGCCTCCCAAAGGCGGGGTGACAGGCTGAGCCCCCGAGCCCGGCTGACAGTGTTCTTGATAAAGCTGCTTTGGCCAGGCGCAGTGGCTCATGCTTGTCATCTCAGCACTTGGGGAGACCGAGCGGGAGGCTGGTTTCAGCCCAGGAGTTCAAGACCAGCCTGGGCAACATAGCAAGACCCCCATCTCCATAAAAAATTCAAAAATTAGCCATGCGTAGTGGTGCAGGCCTGTAGTCCCAGCTACAGGGAAGGCTGAGGTGGAAGGTCAAGGCTGCTGTGAGCTGTGATCACGCCACTGCACCGCAGCCTGGCCAAGCAGAGTGAGACCCTAACTCAGAAAAAAAAAAAGGCAACATTCTCTGCCTGGGCTGATGTGGGCGTGGATCTCCCTGGGCTAGGGTCAAAGGGTCAGCAGAGTTTTTTGTTTCTGGAATTTCCAGGGAGAATCCACGTCCCTGCCTATTCCAGTCTCTCGAAACTATCCTAGTCCTTGGCGTGTGACTCCTGGCACCATCTCCAAAGCCAGCCACTTTGATGGTGTCTCTGCCCCTCCCCTCAGCCTCCACCTTTAAGGACTGGTGTGACCAGACGGGCCCACCTAGATAGAACATCCAAGCCAGGTCATTGCCCTTTGCTGTTAAGGGAGCGTATTCATAGGGTCTGGGGATTTGGACAGGGCATCTGTGCAGGGAGCCTTCCTTCTCCCTGACACAGATGGTAAAAAGTGAACATCGTGACTCTTTACCGAGACGGAGCATCTGCAGGTCAGAGGAGGAAGGCGTGCCGAGGCTGCCACGGCGTGGGGAGTCCTGTTGGGTTCTGTTTGCCCTTGGACGTTCGAAGGTCGTGACATTGGCAATGTCTTTGTCATGAACTTCGGTTATGGTGGTATGATTTGCACAGGGTGAAACGCACAGATCAGAAGGAGAATTCAGTGCCTTTTGAGACATGTGTGCACCTGTGTCTCCAACTGCAGCAAGATGTATACTATTTTCCTCACCCTGGAATGATGATCTCCTGGCATCTTCCCAGCCGTCCACCTCCCGCCCCCGGCAGAGGCAGGCTTGGTTCCAATTTCTGTTGTAATCCAGTTGTGCCTGCTGTCGGTCCTCCTGCAGGCGGGAGTCCACACTGTGCTCTGGGGCCTGACCTCTGTCACTCAGCCTGATGCCTGTGACATCAGCCATGCCATTGTGAGCATTCGGTCATTCATGAACTGTTATGGCTGGGCATGCTCCTGTTACACAGTGATGCCATGGTTTGTTTATTTTCCTGGTGATGGACGTGGCGACGGCTTCTTGCTTTTGGCCAGTACGAACAAAGGTGCCAGGAAGTTTTTGCACAAATCTTTCTGGGGATACATGAGTCTTTCTGCTGAGTTCTATGATATGAATGTTATAAAAAACTGCCAGCTGGGTATAATAGCCCATGCCTGTAATCCTAGCACTTTGGTAGGCCCAGACAAGAGGATCGCTTGAGGCCAGGAGTTGGAGATCAATCTGGACAACATAGTGAGACCCCATATCTACAAAAAAAATTAGCTGGGCATGGTAGTGTGTGCCTATAGTCCCAGCTACTCAAGAGACCCATATCTACCAAAAAAAAATTAAAATTAGGTGGGCATGGTGATGTATCCCTGTAGTCCCAGCTACTTGAAGGTTGAGGCGGGAAGATTGCTTGAGCCCAGGAGGTCAAGGCTACAGTGAACAGCCTGGGAGACATAGTGAGACCCTGCCTCTATTAAAGGGGAAAAGAAAAAAAAAAAAAGAAAACAAGAAATTACCACACCACTGTTCAACCTCGTGTCCACTGGATGCTCACACAAGCTGTGTATGAGAGTTCTGGTTGCTCCACTGTGTCATCAACATTTGGTAATATCGGTCTCTTTAATTTCAGCCACTCTAAGAAGTATGAAGTGGCATCTTGTTGTGGGTGTAATTCACATTTCCCTGATGTTGGTGATGAAGCACCTTTTCATAGGTTCATTTGCCATGTGCGTCATGTCTCTAAGTCTTTTGTCCAATTCAATTGGGATATTGATCTTTTCCTTGTTGGTTGGTTGGAGTTCTTTATATATTCTGTTTATCAGCTTTTTTGTCAGATATGTGTTGCAAATGTTTTTTCAGTCTGTGACTTGCCTCTTCTAGAATTATAATTGTCCCTCAGTATATGTGGGGGATTGATTCTAGGACATTACCCCGTCCCCCCGGGTACCAAATCCATGCCTACTCAAGTGCCATCATCAGCTCTGTGGAACTGTGTCATGAAAAGCCAACCCTCTCTACATGCATGTTTTACGTCCTGCAAAAACTATTTTATCTCTCTGCATTTGTTTGGAAACCTCTGCATGTAAGTGTAGACCTGTGTTGTTCAAGGATCTACGTGTCTTTTAATGAGTAGAAGGGGTTTTGGGTAACATTTTACATGGTGTCCAATTTACCCATTTTCTTCATTCAGGTTAAGTGCTTTTTGTAGGCTTTTTTGGTGTTGAAAATTAGTTGGCCTTGAATATATGCAGAATCCAGGAGAGGGTCCGTGACATGTTTTTAATGTTTCCACCAGCAAGCTCTTTCTGTACAAAGTCAGCGCTGTTTGGGTGGTAAATCCCACTTATGAGCAGTCAATGAAACGGGCTCATGATGCAAGGAATGAGCAGCCCAACGAAGAAGTGGTCACCGGGGGTCCTTTGTGCTTTGAACAGGACCCACTGAAGTCTCATCCCCTAATGATAGTCACTAGAGGCTGGGACAACTAACAGCAAAATAGAACGGTGGCCCTGGCTGGTTGGTTGGTTGGTCGGTCAAGTTGGCTGGTTGATTGGTTAAGTTATACAAGTTTGGCTCAGTTCATGAATAGCTTGGCGGTTCCAGCTTTAACATGTGATGAGCATACACTTACCTGGACCTTAGTTCTAATTTCTTAGAACTGTGTATGTTTATACACAGAACTCCATGGCTTCCAGTGGACGTCTGATACAGCTTACGTACTTGTCCCTCCAACCCTCATGTTGAAACGTGAACCCCAGGGCTGGGGGTGGGACCTGGTGGGGGAGGTGTTTGGGCCATGGGGGCGGAGCCCTCATGAGCGATGTGGTGCCCTCTTCATGGCAACGAGTCCTCGCCCTGTGAGTTCACACAAGAGCTGGTTGTTTAGGAGAGCCCGGCACCTCCCTTCTCTCTCTCTGTCTTGCTCTCACGCTCTCTCCCCCCACCCCCCTTTGGCTCACAGCATGCAACGTGCTTGCTCCTTCTCTGCCATCCACCACGATTGGAAACTTACTGAGGCCTCACCAGGATATGAGCAGATGTGGGTGTCATGCAGAACCACAAGCCAAATAAGTCTCCTTCCTCGATACCTTCTCGGGGCGATGCAGCCCTCTGCTTTCCTGTGTGCCATCTCGTCCAGCCTTGCGCCGCAAGCAGTTGTCACCCCGTCTTACACACAAGCAGCCCCACCACCGCAGTACCCAGGAGCACCCAGACGAGGAGCTATCAGGCCAGGATGACGGCCCGTTCTTTGTGACTCCTGACACTCCATGCTTGGGTCCTTACTTGCATCCAGGCACGGACCCTGACAGGACACCCAGTGTGGTGACCTTGGAGTCTGACTGCCCCCGGTTAACCCTCCTGCATGTCTGCCTGGAATGGTGGGAAAGCGGAAAGAGATCCAGGTTTCTTCTCAATTCAGCTGAATCCAGCAGACTCAGAGTAGATTTCTTCATCTGAACCGTAGGGGCTTGAGATGATGAGTTGAGGAAAGGGTGTGATCGTAACTTGGTTTTCCTGTGTGTGATAGATGGCGGTATGCCCCAGTTTGCAGAATTTCACCTCTTTGCATCAGCAGAGACTTGGCTGTAACGTGCTTCATGGCCCATGTTGTTGTGTGCATTAGGAGTGGCTTGGAAAGTTGTGTTCTGGGAAATTGCTGGTTAATTGTATGGATTCCCCTCTTCACCCCATCTTGCTAGAATGTAGATTGTTTGAGGGCAAGGACAGCTCCTTGCCACACTGAGTCCTCCATGGCACCTGTCTAGGATGGGGTCCCTTGTGTATGGGTGGATGCACAGGCATTGTTGCACTGTCAGGAGATGACACGGTGGGCTTACATCTAGACTCGGAAACTTTCCACCTTCGTGTATCAGGAAGCGCAGAGTGTTAGCTGCGGTAACAAAAGAACCCGCAACTCTGGCGACTTCAAGTAGGGCGTGTTTCATTCCCTGCCCGCTAGCCCCGTCGTGTGGTTTTTCTCGGTCAGCAGCCAGCCTGGTTTCCTGCACAATGTGCGGCCTGTCTTCCTCCAGGGTCTTAGTATCCTCTACCTTCCGATATGGGGGTGGGAGCATGAAGAAATATGGCCCCTTGTGTGAGGCGCTGGCACAGTGGGGACACTCATCACTGCCTGGGGCACCCTTGTGGAAGACAGACCATGCGACCTGGATGCCGCAGGTGCTGTCCCAAGTGGTTTCTGGGCGGGAGCCCTGACTTGGTGACCGTGGCAGTCACCAGGTTCTCCAGAGCAACAGAACTGTAGGACAAAGACACAGTCGCAGTTATAATGTAGATGATTAAGAGGTTCATGTCCAGAAATCAGCTCCCACGATCCTGGGGCGGGGAGGTCTGAAATCCACAAGGCAGGCCAGCAGGCTGGAGCTCTCGGGCCGAGCTGGTGCTGCGGTCTTGAAGCAGAATATCCTCTTCCCCGGAGAAACCCTGACTGTGCTCTTGGGGCCTATGAACTGATTAAGGAAAATCTTTACTCGAGTTAACAGATCGTAAATTAACATCGACAAGATCCCTTCCGGTGGCGCCTGGGTGAGCGCTTGGCTGAATGACTGGGTGCCGTGGCCTGGTCAGGCTGACCCATCAAGCAGACCCTCACAGGGTCAGGCCCGCTCTGTGGATAGAGGGATGGACAGTGCCCTCCCTCTGCCCTGCTGGCCGCCTTGGCTGTCTCCCGCCATCTCCCAGGTGGTGTCCTCATCTAAATACATCCAGGCTGGTGGGTCGTATGATGACTCCGTCCTTTCTCCTTAGAACTCTGCAAATCAAACTCATCTGGAGACAACCGGTTCGAGTCGGAAACCGTGTCAGTCTGTTTCGCCTTGCTGTAAAGATCTATCTGAGGCTGGGTGATTTATAAAGGAAGCATGGCGCTGGTGAGGCTTCCACTCTCGGCGGGAGGGAAAGTGGGAGCAAGCACGTCACAGGGTAAGAGAGAGAAGGAGGTGTCAGGCTCTTGCAAACAACCCACGCTCATGGAGCTCCCAGAGTGAGGACGTGCTCGTTACCTGGAAGAGGGCACCGGGCCATTCGTGGAGGACCTGTCCCCGTGACCCAAGCACCCCCTCAACTCTGCCCCTGGGGGTCACATTTCAACATGGCGACTTGGAGGGGATGTCCATCCCAGCCATGTCAGAAGCAAAGACGAGATAGTTCCTGAATCATCACCGAGGCCCACGGATGAGTCCGTGTATGCAAAACAAATGCACGTGTGGCGATTTGCGGTGACACGTCTTCTGGGTGCACGGAAACCGTCCGTGAGAAAACAATGGGACCCAGCCACACCGCAGCTGGTTGTATTTTAGTGGCCGAACAAAGGCCCTGCCTGCCGGTGAGTCACCGCCCCCATTTCTGTCCCCAGTCTTGGGTCACAGGTAGAAACTGGTCACCCAGAAGCTGCCGAGGGGGGAGTGGCAGCCCCAGGCTTTGAGTGGAAGACACCGCCTTCTTAACCCCGTCCCCACCCCGTGGTCCCTGATGAGCTGCCCTGGTGTGATTTGGGGGTGTTATGTGCCATACATTCCACCAGAGCCTGTTGGGAGTCAGGGCTTAAGCAGCTGCAGGTACCACCTGGGAAACAACGTGGTGGGGCTCCTAGCAGAGTAGGCTCCCAGAACCTTCCCGCTGGATCTCCCTGGTGCCTGACTCTTGACTGGGTGAAGATCACGCAGGCAGGTAAGGCCAGCCCTGCCCTCTCTTGACTGTCCAAAAAAGTGGGCTCGGTCTGTCTTTAAGAACTGAGGACACGACGGGAGGATCGCTTGAAGCCAGGAGTTGGAGGCCAGCCTGGGCAACATAACAAGACCCCATCTCTACAAAAAATAAAAATGAGTAGGGTGTGGTGGTACACACCTATAATTTCACTTGCTGGGGAGGCTGAGGCAGGAGACTCTCTTGAACCCAGGAGTTTGAGGCTGCAGTGAGCTATGATTGTGTCACTGCACACCGGTCTGGACAATAGAGTGAGACCTTGTCTTGGAAGGAAAGAAGGAAAGAAAAGAAAAAGGGTCCCTGTGGCTCTCTGGAAGATTCTAGAAGCTATCCGCAGGTCAGGAGTCAGAGCACTGAGGAGGAAACAGGTGGTTCAGAATGTGTCCCAACAACCTTTCCATGGCGTTCAAAGAGGGTTGACTTCCTTGGCTCCTCCTAGTCACCCCCAGAGGGTGGCCCCGGAGGGGGTGCCACTGTCATTTCTCTCTAGCCAGAGGGAAGCACACATGCAGCCAGGTTGAGAGGGACCCAGGTCACCTGGATTCTCGAGTGCTCTCCTGTTCCGAATTCCTGCCTGGGCCACGCCTTCCCAGCTGCACCAGTTCTCCAACGTGGTGACCCCTGACCAGGGTCATCTGACACTTTGCAGCTCCGTGGACTCTGAGAAGGGTCTCTTGGCTGCGCCTGACCCTGACCCCGAGGGCTGCTGGGGGTTCTCTTCTTGGAGTTTGCCTTCAGACCCTCGGGGTTTCTGGTGGGCCCGCTCTTCCCGGGAACAACCTGTGAACGCAGGGCGCTGCTGCTCTGAAGCCATCTGAAGTTGCCTCAAAGCCGTCCCATCCTGTTTCCCGCGGGACACCCCCGTGTGGCTTTGTCGGGGTCCCAGGAGGCCCTTGGAGTCAAAAGCCTCCCATCCCCACATCCAGCCCTTTGGTCAGGGCTGGGAGGGAGAATGGTGGGGCCACGTGGTTCTACTGAGTGTTTTGTGGCTCGTTCCAAGAACCCCAGTGGGTGCCCGAAGTCCCGCAGGGTACCTAACCCTATCCTGCATGGACTGTGTTTTTTTTTTTTTTTAATCTAATATCCGAGCCGGCTACCAAGTGACTAACAGGTGGGCGGTGTAGACAGCATGGGGATGCCCGACTGAGGGATGAGTCACTTCCCCGGCGGACGGCACGAGATACCACGCTGCTCAGAACGGCGAGCCATTGAAAACCTTTGAGTTGCTTATTTCTGGAATTTTCCATTTGATTTCTTTGGACCACAGTTGACTAGGGGTGACTGAAACCTCAGAAAGCGAAACTGTGGATCGGGGGACCAGTGTCTTCACACGTGACGTGGCGCTTCTGTCCTTGGAGGTTTCTTGTCTGTGGCCATTGGCAGGTAGGGGATGGGGCCAGGCAGGGGACACGGCTACGAGGGCAACCTTGCTTTGATATTTAGGCTCTGGGGTCCACCTCCTCTCTCTGGGTGAGCCATGTTGAGTATCTGTTGGTGTCAGCCACATCCCCATGCTTCAGGGTGTGTGACATTATGGTGCTTGCCTTTAGAGCACACAGTTCCAGGCCTTGTCCCTGTACTAAGACCCCTTACCTTGACAACTCCTGGCACGGTCCCTGTAAGCTTAGGAGGAGGCATGCGGTGACGGTTGCCCATTTTAGAGGTGAGGGTCAGAGGTGGTCAGCGACGTATGAGAGAAGCAGGATTGAGAGGTGGCTGAGTCAGGACCGGGACAGAGATACAGCTCGAGCTGACAGTCTGTCCCCTTCACCCACTGGGCTAGAGTGTCTCCAGGGCACCAGTTGCCCTCTGGGATGGGAGATTTGGTGGTTTTGGAGTCAGGGAGCAGAGTTGGTGGTGATGGTGGTGGTCGTAACGTTGGTGGCAGCCATGGCGATGCTGTTTATGGTGAGAACGGAGGTAGTCGTGGAGATGGCGATGCTGGCGGTGATGATGGTTGTCCCGGTGATGACGGTGGTCGCAGTGGTGATAGTGGTGATGTTGTTGTTGGTAGCAATGATGGTGGTGATGCTTTGGTGGTAGCAGTGGTCATGGGGATAGTGAGGGTGATGGTGGTGGTGGTGGTGGTGGTGGGGATTTAATTGTTGGTGGTGATGGTCATGGTAACATCGATGGAGGTGATGATGCCAGTGGTGGTGGTCACGGTGAAGATTGTGGTGATGATGATGGTCATGGTGATTGTCTTGGTGGTGATGTCTTGGCGATAGTGAGGGTGATTCTGTTGGTGGTGGTGGTCGTGACGGTGGTGATGCTGGTGGTGGTGGTGGCCAGGGTGATGATTGAGATGATGGGGTGGTGATTCTGTCGCCGGTGATGGTGGTCATGGTGAGGGTGGTGATAACGATGATGACGATAATGGTGGTGATGCTGGTTGCGGCGGTGGTCACGGTGATGACTGGAATGAAGATGGCCCCGGTGTTTCTGTTGGCGGTGGCGGTTTTGGTGATAATGGTGGTGGCGGTGGTGCTGTTGGGGGTGGTCGTGGGGGTCGTGGGGATAGTGAGGGTGACGATGATGATAGTGGTGATGGTGGTGGTCGTGGTGGTGATGGTGACGGTGACAGCGGTGGGAGGGATTCTGTTGGTGTAGTGGTGGTGGTCAGGGTGACAGTGATGGTGGTGGTGGTTGTGGTGATTCTATTGGTGGTGGTGGTGGTCAGGGTGACAGTGATGGTGGTGGTGGTCATGGTGACAGTGATGGTGGTGGTGGTTGTGGTGATTCTGTTGGTGGTGGTGGTGGTCATGGGGATAGTGAGGGTGATGATGATGGTGGCGGTGGTCATGGTTTTGATTGTGGTGATGGTGGTGATGGTTGTGGTGATCCTCTTGTTGGTGGTGATGTGTGAGGATGGTGACGGTGATTCTGTTGGTGCTGGTCATGGTGGTAGTGATGTGGTGATGCTGGTGGTGGTGGTGGTGGTCATGGTGATGACTGTGGTGATGACGGCCCTGGTGATTCTGTTGGTGGTGGTTTGGGTGACAATGATAGCGGTGGTGCTTCTACTGCTGGTGGTTGTGGTGGTCATGGTGATAGTGATGGTGACGATGATGATAATGGTGGTGGTGGTGGTCGTGGTGATGATAGTGATGATGATGGTGGTGGTGGGGATTGTGTGGTGTAGTGGTGGTGGTCATGGTGACAGTGACGGTGATGATGGTAGTGGTGGTCATGGTGATGATTGCGGTGGTGGTGACGATGGTCATGGTGATTCTCTTGGTGGTGGTGATGTCATGGGGATGGTGATGGCAATGATGATGGTGGTGGTGATTCTGTCGGGGGTGGTTGCGGTGGTCATGGTGATAGTGAGACGGCGATGATGATGATGCTGGTTGTGGTGGTGGTCATGGTGATGATTGAGATGACGGGGGTGGTGATTCTGTCGCCGGTGATGGTGGTCATGGCGAGGGTGGTGATGACGATAACGACGATAACGGTGGTGATGCTGGTTGTGGCGGTGGTCACGGTGATGGCTGGGATGAAGATGGCCCCGGTGTTTCTGTTGGCGGTGGTGGTTTTGGTGATAATGATGGTGGCGGTGGTGCTGTTGGGGGTGGTCGTGGGGGTCGTGGTGATAGTGAGGGTGACGATGATGATAATGGTGGTGGTGGTGGTCGTGGTGGTGACGGCGACGGTGGTGGTGGGGATTCTGTTGGTGTAGTGGTGGTGGTCATGGTGACAGTGATGGTGGTGGTGGTTGTGATTCTGTTGGTGGTGGTGGTCATGGGGATAGTGAGGGTGACGATGATGATGGTCGTGGTGGTCGTGGTGATGGTCATGGTGCTTCTCTTGTTGGTGGTGATGTCATGGGGACGGTGATGGTGGCGGTCATGACAGTGGTGGTGATGCTGCTGGGGATGGCGATGGTGATAACAATGGCGGTCATGCTGTTGGTGATGGTGGTCCTGGTGATCGATGGCAGTGACAGTGGTAGCAGCCATGATGACAGTGGTGATGCCGGTGGTGATGGTGACCGAGGTTTTAAGGAGATAGCCAAGGAAGGATGTCAATCAAGCCTGACCCTCCAGCCTGGTGAGATCTCCGGCTCTGGCCACAGACTGGGCATCCCTACACACGCCAGCGCTGCACAGCCCTCCCTGGCTTTGTAGGATCCCCTAGACTGCCCTTGCCTTCCTGAAACGCCACTTCCCTCCCGTTCTCCCTGGGTGTGCCCTTGAGAAAAACCACTTGAGCTCTGCGTGTCTCAACTTCCCCATCTGTCGATTTGGTGTACAGCAAGAGCTGTTGCCGTCGGGAAGGTTGCCGAAGTTTCCAAGTCCATCCGTATATGAGGGCATCACCCACTGTGGTGGCATCATGGGTGTCCTAACAGCACCTCTGGCCATGCAGGGCACTGTGGTTGCCATCGTGAGCCCGTGCCGGCCCTGCGTTGCCCCCCGCCCCAGCCCCTGCCCACCCTGGCCCCACCCCCCGCATTCCACACGGAGGCCAGGCCGGAGCCAGGCCCCGGGAGCAAGGGACAGACACAGAGGGAGTAAGTCCGCCCTGCTGCCCTTGGCTCCAGTGAGGCCTGTGCTCTCTGTTCTGGCCACGTTTCCTCTCGCAGGTGACTCTGGGCACGTGTTCTGGTTCCAGCCCCCCTCCGCTGCTGCCGACACCGGCCCGGTCCCGTTTACTCAGGGAGGAGGTCTGGTCCTGGGCCCTTTGGCCCACGGCAGGTGTGGTGCCAGCCCAGGTGACCACCGTCGACTGACAGTGAGACCCCTCCTCTTTTAGCCCCAGCTCAGAGACCAAGCGGTCCCCAAAGCGAATGGGCCGTCCCTGTATCTGCTCCCTCCCCCTGGCGAGTGGAAATCAAGCTCAGCTTTGGTTTTAGTGCCTGAGGTCCCCAGGGGACAGTGCCCGAGGCCACTGTCACGTCTTCCGTTTTGTCACCATGCACCCCTTGTTCCACGCGAGTGTGCCCGCCTTCGAGGTATGGAACGGGATTCACCTGGGACCCAGAGCCCCAAGGGCTGCTTGGGGCTGCCTTCTGGAGTGGAGCTGTGCATCGCTAAGGGACCCCGGGACACCCTCCAGAGACACCCCGTGTCCCGCTATCAGGCCCCACCCACCCCAGGGGGTGCTGGAGAGACAGAGGCTGTGGCAGTTCCTGCAAGGACAGGCTGCTTCAGCTCTGCCAGGCGGGCGATGAGGCTGGCAGGGTGGCGGGGACCGGGCAGCCGGTGGGGAAGCAGGGTAGATTCGAGGCTTTTAGGGAGAGAAGGGGGTGGGGAGAGGCAGCCACTCTGGACTGGAGCGCTTGGGCAGATGTGAGCACACAGGCCAAGTTCTGCTCTGATGCGTGATGTTCCTTCCCCCACCCCAGGTCACCTTGATACTTTTAGGAGCGAGTCTCATGCAAGCCACCCTACATTTGGTATGATGAGGGCGGGAGGGCACCCGTGACACCCCGGGGTCTGTCCTGGGGCAGCAAACAGGTCTCCCGGCCCTCCCTGCCACACCCATCAGGCCACAGACTGAGTCTCCTCAAGGATTAGCAGCTGCTTAGAAATCTGGTCTTGGCCCAGCAGAGACGTCCTGCAGGCCTGGAAGCTGTGGGCACACTGGCCCCGGGCATCCCATAAATGCCCATGGACCTCTAAATGCAGTGCTCCTGGGAGCCCCAACAGGTGCTCAGGCCCCCGAGCCAGAAGCTGCATGTGGCTCCTTGTGTCCCTGGCCCCAGCTGGCCACCCTGGAACTGCAGATCTGCTCCACCACGACTGGCGAGTGTGTGTGTGTGCGTGTGTGTGTGTGTGTGTGTGTGTAGCAATTGGATCTTGCTATGTTGCCCAGGCTGGTCTCGACCTCCTGGGCTTAAGCGGTCCTCCCACATTGGCCTCCCAAGTAGCTGGGACTATAGGTACATGCCTCCATGCCTGGCTAATTTCTCTCTTTTTTTTTTGTAGAGACAGGGTCTTGCTATGTTGCTCAGGCTGGTCTTGAACTCCTGGCCTCAAGCAATCCTCCCGCTCCAGTCTCCCGAAGTGCTGGGATTCCAGGCATGAGTCACCCTGCCCAGCCTGGTTCTGCCCTTTTATGCTGTGTCCCTAGACCATGTGTTGGGATTGTGTCACTCGGGGACCATATGCCAGTGCAACTGGGCTGTGCCGAGCTGAATTGGGCCGCTCTCTCCGCATTTGTCCGTGATGTCTAGGTGACGGGGATGGATCTCAGCCATCCATTTTCATTCTTGGGTCGTCTTTGCCAGCTCAGGCTGCTAGAACGAAACCGCAAAGGCCTGGGGGCCTGAACAGCTGCCATAGAGGCTAGAAAGGCTGAGATAAAGGTGCCGGCGTGGCTGGTTCCGGGGAGGCCTCTCCTCCTGGTTGTCAGACAGCTGCCTGCTTGCTGTGGCCTTATATGGTGAGACACAAAGACAAGGAGAAGCACGCCTGTCTGTCTCTTTTCTATTTTCACGTATTTATTTATTTTAGTCGGGGTCTCACGCGGTCACGAAGACTGGAGCGCAGCGGCTGCTGGCCCAGCCTGTGTGGTGACCGCGTTGTTGCAATGGCCACGTTGCCGTGACGGCCACGTTGTTGCAGTGACCACATGGTTGCGATGGCCGTGTCATTGGGATGGCCACATGGTTGTGAGGGCCGTGTCGTGGTGACAGCCACATGGCAACAGCCACGTTGCTGCAATGGCCACATTGCTGCAATGGCCACATTCTTGCGATGGCTGACTGTTGCCATGGCCACGTTGTGGTGATTTCCGCCCGTGCCCCCTCGTAACTCCTGAGACCACGCGTCTTTTTACGTGTCTGTTGGCCGTTTATTTGCGGGTATTTTGCTCAGTGCCAGTTCGCATCTGCCCCTTCCCCTCTGTGGTTGTGTGCCTGTCTTTTACTGATTTGTGACCACTCCCTACGCGCCCCAAGGCCCTTGTCGGCGATGCCACGGGCAGATGTCTGCTCCCCGATCGTAGCTGGTCTCTTCCCAGGGCGGGCAGGGAGGGCTGGGGACGTGTCCGTGCTGCTCTGGTGGCCATTCTTCCTCTTAGTCCTGCGGGGAAGCCAGGCCTGGGTCCAGTGCCTCCTGCAGACACTTGGGCCAACCCCGTTGTAATCCCCTGGCCTGGTTGCTACCTATGGAACGCGAAGCCTCCTTCTGTCTCAGCCAGCAATGCTGGGCTCCTGCTTTAAACAGTGATTTAAGAGCTGCTTTTAGAAATAAGTGTGTAGGAACGGCTGTGTTTGGGAAGCTTGGCCCTGCCGCTTCGGGGGTGGCCGAACTTGACCCCTTTTCCAGACAAGCTCCCTGATGTGAACGCTCTAAGGAGGGTCTGGGTGCTGGGGCGGGGACCGGGGGCTCTGAGGGCTCTGGGCGCACACGAGACCCGTCCTGAAATGCCCCAACGGTGATCTTGACCCAGATTGGAACGCCCGCTGGTGCGTGTCGGGTGGCAGGCCTCCCAGTGGGCGTTTTTCATGGTCCCCCTTAATCTCCTGTGCGTGAAGTATCCTCACTCCTGTTAGGACCCGGGAAATTCAGCACATTGTCCAGGGTCTCACCGCCTGTGAGTTGTAGCCTCAGGCCTGGAATCCGGGTCAAGCAGGGACCCAGCACACGATACCTCCCAGAGAAGGTAGGGACCCGAAGGGGTGATGGTTTCTGCGTCATTCAGAGTCTCCCCAGCTCAGTGATGTGTAGGCTACTTGTAAGGGGACAGTCCCCACATCAAGAAAGGCCCTATTGTAAATCTAAAGCTCTGTCTAGGACACTGTGGATTGCCAGGGCAAAACGGTGTTTTCTTTACAAATATAAGCACAGGGTCATTTATGTAGGCTGTCACCTCCACAGAAGCACCAAGTCAAAGGGTTCCTGGAAGACTCGAGATGCCCTTGGGACGACCAGGGGTTGTTTCTAGGTCCCTGTTGAAGAAAACCCTGCTTTGGAGCCCAGGGCTTTTAATTTGGAGGAAATCTGGACTTGCGGTTGTTCAGGATTGGACATCTGGCTAGCAGTAGAGCTGGCATGGAGACCTGACCCTGACCTCGACCTCCTGACCCAAGGCTTTTCCTTGCCCCAGGGGCTGCCCTGGTAATGACTGCTTTTCAAATTGGTGGTGACAAAACCCCAGGGCTCCCTCCTACCCTGTCCCTACATAGGGAGCTTATCAGCTTGCATAACTGAAGAGCCTAGGTTGGCTGGCTTCAGGCATCATGGGATCCAGGTGCCCAAGTGATGTCCCCAGAGCACTCCCTCTCCATCTCCAGGCCCTCCTTCCTCCGTGGCAGCTTTCTTTCCTGAGTGTCTGGCTTCTCAGGGTGGCCCCTGGCAGTCCCAGGGCTCATGTCCTCACAGGTCTGAGTCCAGCAGAAAGAGAATGGCCTCTTACTGGCCGCTTAGCGGACGTTCTGGGACGTGCCGTGTTGAACTGACTTGAATCACACATGCGCCCACCCTGGAACCAATCGCTCTGGCTAGGAGGTGGGTGCACTTAGCGAGAGCGACAGGCTGGGCCCGGGTTGGGGTTAGGGAGGCCGGCATGCCAAGGACAGTCGGAGTGCCGTGACCCGCAGAAGGGGGGAGAGGCAGGGCCTCCCCGGGCCACCATTAGAGATGTGCATTCAGCAGGGAGACCAAGGTCTGGGCTCTCTGAAGATCGGAGGAGGACATCGCCGTGACCCACTTTTCCCAGCGGTAGAATCACCTTCCCAAGGAGACAGAAGGGGGTGGGCGCCGTCCCTCGCGTCTCTGGGCGGCTCTGATTGGAGCCGGGGGCCGGGACGGTGGGGTTCTGCTGCGGGAGAGAAGCTCCGTTCGTCCCCCTCAGCTGCAGCATCTCCACGGCCGTGGTTGGCTCTTCTGAAATAGATCGTGTCTGTTATCTTTAGAGCATTTAAAAATACAGGCCAACGACTCTATTAGCACGAGAGTCATCTGAAATATTAATAAGCCACAAAAACCGGCTTCCAAGGGAACTCCTGACCGGCCCCTTGCGGAGCATAAAATAAATACGAGAACCCGTGGTCCTGGCCGCTGATGATCATGGTTTTGCTAAACAACTGCAGCCTCCCCAAGCCCCCCCTACCCACCCACACCCCACCTCCCGTCTTTCTTTCTTACATGCCGTTTTATTAAAATACCCCCGGCGCCTTGCTGGCGTGGGGCGTGTGCTGTTTTCCCCGGCATCTGCTGTGCGTTTTAAATACCAGTTTCCGCGCTCAGGTCGCCCCCGGGATGGAGTTCCGCCGGGTCTGTCTGCTGCTGCGGGCTCCGTGGGGGAGACTCAGGCCCTGGCTGTGGGATCCCAGGCCCACCCCACCCTGTCTCATCAGCGCGGTGGCTGGCTCTGGTTGCCGTGGCAACCGAGGGAGGCTGGGTACCAACCCGGCCCTTTCGCCCCCCCCCCTCCCGGCTCCTCCCCCGGCTGCAGGATTGGGGACCTCAGCTCCATCTGGAAAGTCACTTGGTGGGGCGGTCCGTATGGGCTGGGGATGCCCGAGGGGGCGGGGCGGGGCGTGGCTCCGACGCTCACAGGGCTGGGGACATTCTTACTGCTACGCCGGGCGGCTGGCGTGGCTGGTCGCAGGCGGGGAAGGGCGCTGTCCTCGTCAGCGCAGGCTACCCCGGACCGGGCGGCGTGGACCACAGAAGTGTGTTTTCTCCCAGTTCTGGGGTCTGGAAGCCACGGGCCGCGGTCTGACAGGGAGGTTCCCGGCCAGCCTGTCTTCCTGGCTTGCAAGTGGCCATCTCTTGCCATGACCACATGAGCCGTTCCTAGTGGCCACATATCTTGGGCGTCTCTCCCTCTGCTGGCAAGGACACCGGTCCTGTCGCTTTGAGGCCCCGCTGTCGTGACCTCATTTAATCACAGTGACCTCCCCGAAGCCCTTTTGCCAAGTACAGTCACATTGGGCAGGACTGGGGGGGTAGCTGGCAAGGCTTCAGTGTGCAGGTCTTGGGGTGGGGAGGCATGAGCGTTCAGGCCCCGGCAGTGGGGAGAAGCTTCGGCCGTAAGCCAAGCCCTGCCCTGGGTGGTGACCTCTACAGAGGACGTCTCCGTCCAGCTCCCTCTGACCGCCCTGCCACACCCGCAGTCGGGCCGTTTTGCCGAGTTGAGGGCCGTGACTGTCCTCACTGTCCTGAGACTGTTTCAGCAAGGCCGCACATGGACCCATCAGCATTCGGAAGCCTCTTTGGGGCAGTGTCAGGGCCTGTCCCCTGTGCTGGGGGTCCCCGAGTCTGTTGCAAAGCAAACAGCGAGTCCACGGCTCCTGACTGATGTCTGCCCACTCCTTGCTGTGCGTCCTTGGACAAGTTGCTGAGCCTCTCTGGGCCTCTGTCTCCTGCTCTGAAATGGCAGGGGTGGGGCTGCAGTGAGGATGGAAGGAATGCATCCAGAAGAACAACTAGAGTATTCTGCCTCTCCTGGCCTTAGCATCCTAGGCCACATCTGCAGGCACCACAGAACGTGGCTGTGCATGGCAGGTCACACCTCAGGGTGTGGCCCTAAACCCAGCCCACGGAAATGGAAGGCTCCGCCTCTGCCCACGGAAGCCGCAATGTCTGGGAGGGCACCGGAGAAACTGGATGTCTGAGTGGCGCTCCCAGGCGTGTGTTCGGTGGCTGGGATCGGCCACCTGGCTTGGCAGCAGATGTCACCACCCGTGCAAGGGGTGCAGGCCAAGGGAACGGAGGCCACGACCCGGGCGTTCGTTTGTGCGTGCCTGTTGGTCAGGTGAATGGAGCGAGGCGTGCTGCCCTCCATGAGTGCCAAGAACCAGGAGGAGACAGGTGGTTCATTGTGGTTACTCGACACTTTGCAAAGAGCCCGACATGGAGTGGGGGCTGTCAAAGTACTTTCTGGATGGATGGATGGGTGGGTGGGTGGGTGGGTGAGTGAGAGAGTGAATGGCTGGATGGGGGCGCCTTGCTTGGGGTGTTTGGAGATGTCCACTCTCTCTCTCATGCGCAGCTCACCCCGTTCCCATTGTACGTTGTGTGCTAAACCTCTGCCAGGTTGCCCAGCCAGAGCTCTCTAAAACCGCAGTTTCGGAACAGCGGGGAAGCCAGTGGAGCACGTGTGAGACCTGAGGAACACCAGCAGCACCGCGGGCTGCCAGGCCGGGCTGTCTTCAGGCCTTTGTCAGCGGACATTGCGGTCGCAGTTCCCTCCGGCCCACCCACTCTGTGTGTCTGTCCTGCTCCGCCCCCAGATCCGGCGTGCAGACCTCGCCCCCACCCCAGCGGGGCCAGAGGCCCGGTGTTGGGGCTGGGGCACCCGCTTGGGAAAGGCGTCCGCCCTGCCCTTCTCACTGTGCCGAGGGTGTCTCGGGCTCCTGGGGGTTCCAGAAGCCTGATGTTCCAGGCCCCCGAAAGGGCGGAAGGAGTGGGCTGCTCCCCGTTTGAGCAGTGGCACTGCTGGCGTGCCATCTGTCGGGTGGGAGCCTGCGAGGACAGCCCCGCGGTCTCTCGCTTGGCACCGGGGCACCCGGAGCGGGGCTGGCGAACCGGGGCCGGGAGCCCCCTCCTAGCTGGGGCACAGTCAGGAGCCCGGGGCCACTCCCAGAGTGCACTGGGGCTCGTTTTGGAAAGTGAAAGCTGTCATAGGGCGCTCTGCGATTGAATGAAGATGTTGTTTTTGGCTCCTCTGAAATAGACGATGGGAAACAGATTCGGGGGTTATGAATAAACATTGGCTTATGGGGGCCGCAGGCTGGTAACGCTGGGAGCTCCACATTGCAGGTTAAATTTAAGACATGCATATGCAGAGTGGGTATGTCAGGGCCAGGCTCTTGCGGGAGCGTGCCGCGTGGCCAAGGAGAGCATCCCGGATGACCCTGCGTGTCCCGGGCCCCAGCCGGGGTCTGCGGGTCCCGGGGGTCTCTAGGTCGAAGGAGGATTCTGTGTTTACAGAAGACCTGGCCCAGCGGAGCCAGGGAGACACAGCAGGCGTGGCGGGTTGGGCCATGTCCACACATGTGGACCTGGATTCCACCCCGTCAGCAGACGAGGCTTCCAGATGCTTGGAAGTGGTCCGTCCCATGCAGTCGTGAAATTCACTTTGACGGTTCGCCTTCTCCCATTTAACCTGGCATCGTTCTGTGGTCTGAGGGAGCTCAGGGAGGGCACCCACCTCTTTTTGTTTTCCTAAATTGAGGTGTCATTTCCTGCCCATAAAATGGACTCTTTTAAAGGGCTCGGCGGCTCAGCCTGTCATCCCGTGCCTTGGGAGGCTGAGGTGAGTGGATGGCCTGAGCCCACGGGTTCGAGACCCGCCTGGGCAACTTGGTGAGACCTCACCTCTACGATAAATCAAAAATTAGCCGGCCGTGGTGGCGTTATGTCTGTAGTTCCAGCTCCTCGGAAGGCCGAGGCGGAAGGATCGCCGGAGCCCAGCAGGTCGAGGCTGCGGGGGCCGGGAGCGGCCACTGCACTCCAGTCTGGGTGACAGAGTGAGACTCCGACTCAAAAAAAAAAACAAAAAAACAAAGTGTACAGTGCCATGGCTCTTAGCAGATTCACAGGTTGGGCAAATGTCGCCACAGTCTAACCCCAAGAAGAAACTTTGTATCGGTTGGAGGTAACCCTCCATCCTCCCCACCCCCACCCCCAGCTCTTGGCAGCCATGACGCCACTTTCTGTCTTTGTGGATTTGCCTGTTGGGGACATTGTGGGTAAAGGACATCGTGTTGTCACCTGTATCAGAATTTCATTTCTTTTTTTATGGCTGAATAATGTTTCGCTGTATGGTTATACCATCAGTTGAGGGACAATTGGAGGGTTTCCACGACTGGGCTCTCTTGAATGTGCTGCTATGTACTTTTTTTTTTTTTTTGAGTTGGGGTCTTACTCAGTTGTCCAGGCTGGAGTACAGTGGCGCAGTCACAGCTCACCACAGCCTCAAACTTTTGGGCTCAGTGATCCTTCCAACTCAGCCTCCTGAGTTGCTAGGACTCCAGACATGTGTCACCATGCCCAACTAATTTTTTTTTTTTTTTTGAGTTGGAGTCTCACTCCATTGCCCATACTGGAGTGCAGTGGCATACTCATGGCCACCCCAGCATCGACCTGCTGGGCTCAGGCCATCCTTCCACCTCAGCCTTCCAGGGAGCCAGAACTACAGGCATGTGCTACCACACCCAGCTAATTTTTTTGATTTATTGTAGAGACAAGAGCTCACCAAGTTGCCTGGACTGGTCTCGAACCTGCGGGCTCAGACCATCCACTCTCCTCGGCCTCCCAAAGTGCTGGGATGACAGGCTGAGCCACTGAGCCCAGCCTAATTTTTTAATTTTTTTTTTTTTTTTTTTTAGAGCTGAGGTCTCGCTCCGTTGCCAGGCTGGTCTCAAACTCCTGGGCTCAAGCGATCCACCTTGGTGCCTGGCCTGCTGTGAACTGTCATGTGCGTATTTGTTGGAAGACTGGGAGGGTGACTTCTCGGTCACGTGGCAACTCTGTGTCTAGCCTCTTGAGGGACTGATGGACGGTTGCCACAGTGATTTGATCCGTGGATCTTCTTGCCAACGGTGTGTGAGGGTTCCAGTTTCTTCCACCCCTCCTTACTTTCCGGCTTGTCCTTGGTGGCAGTGGCGTTCTAGCCATCCTAGGGGTGTGAGATGGCGTCTCACGGGGCTGCCGTGTGCATTTCCCTGATAACTAATGATGTGAAGTGTCTTTCCTGGGCTTGTTGGGTGTCTGAGTGTCTTCCTGGGAGAGGATTTCACTTATTCAGTTAACATCTTATCATCTAAGCAGTATCTGGACCTGTAACAAATTTGGAAGCCCTAGAGAGGCATCAAGGAAAGAGTAAAAATCACTCTTGTCTACCCTGATCGGATCGTCACCGTTGAGGTTTTGCTCCTTCTTTGAGCATCAATCAAAATGGCGATCAAAATGGAAGCGGCCGCTTCCCCCGCTCCTCCTGGGTGTTCTGGAAGGCTGCACTCGGGGTCCACTTCTCGGCAGCTGCCGGAAGACAGGAGCTTCCTGTAGCCTTGAGGGCAGAGACCTGGCGTGGACCACGGTTCCCAGGCCAGGAGGATGCACAGCCACGTCCCGGGCCGCGCCTGTCTGACTCTCTGCTGCCGCCGTCCTGAGATCCGCCCTTTTCCCTTGGCGGCAGGCCTCTCCGCCTTTGGAGTGGGCTCTGGGGACGCCAGCCTCCGTGGGCCTCCACAGAGGCCTTCACCCTCCGAACACGAGCCCGCCAAGCCCCCAACGAGAGGCAGCCATGCACCACACGCACGTGCACACACACGTCTACACACGTGTGCGCACACCCGCATACAGCACACACAGAACGTGTGTGTGTGCACGCGTCATATTACACACATGCTGCCGTGTGTGCACATGTGTATACAGGGGGCACACATGCGTGAACACTCAAGGTGTGCGGCCTGCCCGCTGACCGCAGGCTCAGGGACACGTGCGGCCCCGGCATTGTGCGGGGACGAGCTCCGTCCTTGAGCTCTGGCCCAGATACAAAGCCCCAGTGACGGCCTGACCTACTTCCTGTTTCCTGAAGCTCCTGGCTGTTGTCACGGACGGTCCTAGAAGGAGTCCGACAGCCAGGGGACCGTGCCGTTTGTCATCCCCACGGGGACACGCCGCGAGCGAAGGGAGGGCAGGCGGCCTTGTCCCCGGGTGCCGCGCGCTCGTGGCTGCCCTACTTAGTGCCTGGAGCGTGGCCTCATGGCGCTGCTGCCTCCAGGGAGGCCGTGCTCTCCCGGCTGAAGGAGACCGGAGCTGCAACTCCACGTCCGCCATTCACTCGCTCGCCCGCCCACGCGTTCATTCACCCGCCACCCCCTTACGCGCGTTAACTGGGACAGCGGCCCCGGGTGCCAGGGAGGCGTGCCCAGCACTGAGTCACACTCGGGGTGGGGAAACGCCTCCTCTCTCACGGTCAGAGTCTCGGCGATGAGTCCAGGCGCCAAGGGGACGCTGCGGGGGGAGGCGGGGACGTCGCTTTGCCTCTGGGCCCATCTCTGGGAGGCGGCCAGACACCCCATGGGGACGCTGTGGGGAGGGGGGACGTCACCTTCGCCCTGGAGCCCATCTCTGGGCAGCGGCTGGACACCCCATGGGGGATATCACCTTGCCCCAGGCACCCGTCTCTGGGCACAACCAGACACCCCCGTGGGCACCTGCCAGCCCCTCTTCCCAGGTGCAGGACAAGGAACTCGGGAGCTGCGCCTCCGGTCTCAGCAACCCCAGGCCCGGCCTCGCCCTCACCTGCAGCCATCGCTGCCGACCGAGCTGCCCACAGCCTGAGGTCTTCCCCTCAGCCTCGTTTCTCCTGACGAGGGAGGCTTGCCCAGGGACCTTCCCACCACGGCCGCCGCCCCCCTTCCTCCATGTGTGACATAAATCCGAGCATGGGCTTCAACGTGGGGCCTGGAGACCCCGCAGTCCGGGGAGGAGACGCCCCTCCGCCCGGCCCCTGCCCCCGCCATCCCCTGCCCCCTCGGCTGCTCCAGGGCTGGACAGCCGCCTCGTGCAGTCACTGTCGGGGCTGCCCTGGACAGCTCCCCTGGTCCCGACCCCACCCACCTGTCCCTTGGGAGCATGAGACGGCAACGCCCGTCCCCCCTTGCTCCTCCGGGTGGCTGTGGTCTGCTTGCCTCTTGTGGGACCCTGGGGACGGTGTCCCTCTTTTTCACGGCTGCCTCTGTCCCCTGGCAGCTGTCTGGGGTGGCCGACTTGTGCGCGATACATCTCCACGGGCTGAGTCGCCCCGTTCCCTGGAACACCGCCCCTGCCCTTGTGGATAGGCGGAGGCGGGACCCACGTGTAACCCCGTCCCTGGCCATGGAATATGCCACAGCGCAGGAAACTGAGGCTCAGGACTCGCCCCGTGCTCAGGATCTGCCCGCCGGAAAGGGGCCGGCCCAAGCCTGAGTGAGGCCTGAGAGCTCGCTCCATCCCCCGCCCTGAGTGTTGTGCGCGCACGTCGGGGCCAGGGTTGTGCGGGCCCAGAAGGAGTTCACCAAGATGGCTGTGAGTTTAGAAGTGCAGGGCGAAGCTGGGCTCGGTGGCTCAGCCTGTCATCCCGCCCCTTGGGAGGCCGAGGTGAGTGGATGGCCTGAGCCCGCGGGTTCGAGACCCGCCTAGGCAACTAGGCCAGACCTCATCTCTACAATAAATCAAAAATCAGCCGGCCGTGGTGGCGTTATGTCTATAGTTCCAGCTACTCGGATGGCTGAGGCGGAAGGATCGCCGGAGCCCAGCAGGTCGAGTCTGTGGTGGCCGGGAGTGGCCACTGCACTCCAGTTGGGTTGACAGAGTGAGACTCCGACTCAAAAAAAAAAAAAAGTACAGGGCAGTATGGCAGAAAGGGACTGTCGGCGCTGAAGCAGGGACGTCAAAGAGGTTTGACCGCAGGGGTGTCCAGCCTTTCGGCTTCCCCAGGCCGCTTTGAGCACTGGTGGGTTGTCTTGGGCTGCACCTAAGTTATATCATGGAGTGAGTGTATGCACAGAATAGCACTTTGTTTTGACATCTGTAAGGGCACCAGATCTTAAAGCAGGCGACGTGGGGGCCCAAGGGACACCCCAACTTTGCCTGCATGATGGCCCCTTGTGTCCCTAATCCTGAATTGCACCCCGAGTCTTTAATATTAAATTAAATGTTTTTGGAAAGACTTCGTGTTATATATTTTTATGATGAAGTTTAGAAACTCGAGAACACTATAAAACGCGTGGGAAACTGGACCTTGTTTTTGAAAACCGAATCCACCCATGTCTGGTCCGACGGAAGTGATCGCCGTTCTCTGTGAGTTCCCAAGGTGCCCGTCAGAAACGTCTGTTCGCATTTTGCTCTCCGTCTGCGTCGTCACTGGAAACAGCCGCTCACAAAGGAATGTGATGTCAGAAGGCAACGTCATGAATAAGGTGTGATGGCGAGCTTCAGAATCAGAGCAACTCATGGGGTAGTGAAGAAAATAAGTGCTCAAAAATGCATGAGGTTAGGGCCAGGCGCGGTGGCTCAAGCCTGTCATTCCAGCACTTTGGGAGGCCGAGGTGAGAAGATTGCTTGAGCCCAGGCGTTCGAGACCAGCCTGAGTAACTTGGCAGGACCTCATCTCTACAATAAATCAAAAAATTAGCTGGGTGTGGTCAGCTACTTGGAAGGCTGAGGCAGAAGGATCACCTGAGCCCAGCAGGTTGAGGCTGCAGTGGCCGTGAGCATGCCACTGGCTCTTTCACTCAGCTCCGTGCTCTCCCTGACGCAGTGTATGTCAACGCCCCGATCCTTTTTTTTTTTTTGAGCTGGAGTCTCACTCCGTCACCCAGGCTTGAGTGCAGTGACACACTCACAGCCACCCCAGCCTTGACCTGCTGGGCTCTGGCAATCCTTCCACCTCAGCCTTCCAAGTAACCAGAATTACAGGCACGTGCTACCATGCCCGGCTAATTTTTTTTTTTTTTAATTTATTGTAGAGACAGTCTCGCCAAGTGGCCCGGGCTGGTCTTGAACCTGTGGGCCCAGGCAATCCACTTGCCTCAGCCTCCCAAAGTGCTGGGATTCCAGGCTGAGCCACCGAGCCCGGCCACCCTGTTCCTCTTTAAGGCTGAATAATATCTCATGTTCTGTTCACACCACGTCTTGTTCATCATCCGTTGGGACGTGTGTGTCGCTTCCATGCTTCTGTGAATAACGTAGCCACGAACATTCATGCGTGAGGATTCATTTACCTGTTTTTAATTCTGCCCGGGAGCGCAATTGGTGGGTCAGAGGGTAACTCTTTGTTTAACTTCTGGAGAAACTGCCAAGCTTGTCTACATTCCCAAATCTGTTTTTTCTTTTTCTTTTTTCCTTTTTTTTTTTGAGTTGGAGTCTCACTCTGTCGCCCAGACTGGAGTGCAGTGGCCGCTCCCGGCCACCGCAGCCTCGACCTGCTGGGCTCCGGCGATCCTTCCGCCTCAGCCTTCCAAGCAGCCGGAACTACAGGCGCGTGCTACCACACCCGGCTGATTTTTTGATTTACTGTAGAGATGAGGTCTCGCTGCTCAGGCAGGTCTTGAACCCGCGGGCTCAGACAATCCACTCACCTCAGCCTCCCAAAGGCTCAGGATTACAGGCTGAGCCACCAAGCCCGGCCTTTTTTCCTTTTTTTAAGAGACAGGATCTTGCTATGTTGCCCAGGCTGGTCTCGAACTGCTGGCCTCAAGCGTTCCTCCCACCTCAGCCTCCCCATAGAGCAGAGATTGCCCCAAATCTTGAACCCAAAGTGGGAGGTCATGGTGGCCACTGCTTCCAGGGACCGGGGCAGGAGCTGACCTGCAAGGCGGAGTAGAGAGTGTCCCCGGCCGCTGTCTGGCCTGGCGTTGTCTCCACGGCCGGCGTCATTTCACCCGCAAAGCCCCATGTCCGTCTGAGTGTCTCCCGACTCCTCAGGGGCACGGACCCTGCCTGACACCTTCCCGTGTCCCCTCCTGGCCCGCGGTGTGCCCGCCGCCGCCCGGACATCGCACCCTTGCGACAGCTAGTTGCCTTCTAGGGAGCGCTCACCGGCCCAGAACGGATTTAGAATCCGTGTGGTTAAAAACCCACCCGTCTTCTGCCGTTTAAAAATTGCCTGTCATTCTGGATGCCAGGCGCGCTCCCAGCAGCCTACTTTTCCAAAGTGATCGCTGATTGGAACACAAACATTGCCACTAAAATTAGAGTGACAAAACGGAGTTGTTATGAAACAAAAAGAGAATCGACAGGTACGTTTTCGCGGGGGGCGAGCACGGAGCGGGTGTGCGCCTGTGTCCGGGGGCACGTCCTCCCACGTGCGCCCCGTGGTGCATCGAGCACTCGAGGCCGTTGCTTTCGGGGCTTCCGCCAGGGCCCGGGGGCGCTTGGGGAAACGGTGCCCGTGGGGCTCAGAGGAGACGCGTTCGGGCCGCGTTAACGTCCAGGGCGTCCCGTCTGGAAGGAGAGACCCGGCCCCTTTCTGCCACCTCCCTCCCCAGCTGGAACAGCCAAGACCTGTTACCCTCCCCTGCGTCTGTGACAGCACGACTCCCTGCAGCCTCACGCGGCCGAAAAACTCCCTAGACCGGGCATGTCCGACCTGTCGGCTTCCCGGGGCCACATGGAACAAGGAGGAGCTGTCTGGTGTTGTACATAAGTTATACAGAGGGTGCCCCAAAAGTGCATGCGTGTTTTAAGAAAGAGAAAAACCGTATTGAAATTGTAATGCTTGGCTAGGCTCGGTGGCTCAAGCCGGTCATGCCAGCACTTTGGGAGGCAGAGGTGAGTGGATTGCCTGAGCAACTTGGCAAGACCTCATCTCCACATTAAATCAAAAAATTATCCGGGCGTGGTGGCGTGCGCCTGTAGTTCTGGCGACTTGGAAGGGTGAGGCGGAAGGGTCACCGGGTGCCGGCAGGTCGACGCTGGGGTGGCCGGGAGTGTGCCCCTGCCCTCCAGCCCAGACAACGGAATGAGACTCCGACTCAAAAAATTTTTTAAGATTGTCATCCTCAAAATATACCACTAGCAAAAGATGAACGCAAGCCCCAAGTCATTCGATGAACGCCACCTTTTGAGCGAACATCGTGCCGCACGTGGCTACTGTCACGCAATTCAGCTTCGGAAAGTAAGACATGGATGATATCGCTTATCCTGTGAATACGTCTTTTTTGGCGTCCCCGGTATCATATAGCACGTGTACATAATAAGGTGTTTTATTTTTTAATATTTTTATTATTAAGTTTAGAAGAATGAGAGCCGCATGAAACTAGCGGGAAGTAGGACCTTGTTTTCGTAAAGGTCACCTATCCACATCTGGTTCGGTGGGCTTGGTTGTCATTCTTAGTGAGTTCCCAAGGTGCTCATCAGAAATGTTTGTTCGAATTTTGCTCTCTGTGTGCTTTATCACTGACAGCAGCTGCTTCTGGGCATGGTGGTTCACGCCTGTCATCCCGGCACTTTGGGAGGCAGAGGCGAGAGGATTGCCTGAGCCCATGGGTTCAAGACCAGCCTGGGCAACTTGGCAAGACCTCGTCTCTACAGTAGATCCCCAAAAGTAGCCGGGCATGGTGGTGCATGCCTGTAGTCCCAGCTACTTGGAAGGCTGAGGTGGAAGGATCGCCTGAGCCCTGCAAGTCGAGGCTGCGGTGGCCGTGAGCCTGGCCCTGCACTCCAGCCTGGGCAACAGAATGAGACTCCTACTGAAAAGAAAAGAAAAGAAAACAGCTGTTCACACACATACGTGCTGCCAGACAGTGACGTCAGGAATAAGGCTTGGTGGTGAACTTCGAGAACGGAACAACACACGGGGTCACGGAACAAACAAGCACTAAAAACACACGATGTTAAAAGACTTTGTGGGGCCACGTGACCAGCTGTCCTGGGCTGCATGCGGCCTGCGGGTTGACCCTGCCTGCTGTAGAACACGGCTTATGTGAGAAAGGCTTATTTCTCTGTCTTGTTGAGGAAGACGGGATGGCCATCCACAGCTGACCTGGGGGCTTCACCCCTATGGCCACCCAGTTTCTTCCTTCCTTGTGCCTCTGACATCGTGAGTCAATGGCCTCATGACTCATGGCAGCTGCTTAGGCTCCAGCCATCGTATCCACATCCCAATCGAGGTAGGGGGAAGCAGGGCTTCCCCTCAAAAAATGCTTCCTGTTTTAAGGACGTGCGATCTGTCCCCTGTGCTCCCACCTGCGGGTCACCAGCCGTGACATCATCTCAAAGGAGGCTGATGTGATGCCTCTATTTTAAGCAGTCTGCCAGCGAGGAGTAGGTGGAGACCAGATGTCGGGGTAGGCAGCCGGGCGCCTCCGTCGGGGCCTCCTAAGTGATGGCTTCCTTCCCGTTTCCGGAGTGCCCGCCCCATCCAGATGTCCCCCGTTCCCCCCGTTCCAGAGCAGCTCGGGAAGCAAGGCGTAAATGTCGCTCGAGGACGGGGTTGGGATGCTTTGAGCGAGAAGACAGGACTTTTTTCATGCTTGGAAACAAGCCTGTAGAGGGGAGGGGACTTGCCCATGGCGAGTTTGTGCCGCTTAACGTGGTGCCAGCCATCCCGGGTCCCCGGCAGGGCCTCCCGGAGCCCCATCAGAGTTCTTGCCTTCCTGGGACCTCTCAACAGGTCAGAGCCTACATCCTGCCCTGACCGTAAGGGCTGTTAAGGACACGTGACAAAAAAAAAAAAATCAAGCCTGTCTTGGCTAAAGCTGAATGGGAATTTAATGGCTTTAAAGTTTAAGAAAGATAACTTCAGGTCTGGCTGGAT